>JARHVA010004802.1:0-210000 GCA_037957365.1 Torreya grandis | reverse complement strand
TGCCAAGGAACACCTATAATCCCTTTTCAGGTTTGCATACTTTCATTCTATGCACTCAAGATACCTCAAAACCACTTTTCATGCCATTTCCTACAAACCATGACCTCATATTTCATGATCAATCTTGAAAAAACTTTAGTTACCTATATCCATGCTATCCTTCACAAATTCACTTTGAAATTTGATCCTCATGCCTCATTAGGCTAGACAAGGCTAAATAATAGTCTAAGTATAGACCAAGACTAAAGGACCTACCTTCAAAGAATCACTTTGAAACACTTTTTAGTGTATTAAAACCTTATTCTCATGCTCAAAAAACCTTCACAACCTCTCACATTCCTAAATTTAATTACCTCACCATGTCACAAGATCATACCTTCACCATGCCATGATTAGGCTCAAACTTCCAATGCACTTGACACATTAACTTGTACCTTCATGCAACCATAAGACATTAGTTGCCTTAAAATTATATTTTGCCTTAAAATTATCTCTTGCCTTAAAATTAATATTATCACATGGATCACTTTGAAACTCTTCATGTCATGACATCAATGACTTGTATAGACCTCTTCATACACTATGTTTCCTATGCAAACATTAGTTATCTTCAAAGACTCTTCCATGACCTATAGCTTCCAAGATAAAAAACTTTAGGAAAAATATCATAAAAAAAATCTTATCTCTCATGGAAACACTCATGGAATAACTATTTCATGTACCTTGACTGCCATCTATCCTTAGTTACTTTTGACATCAATCTTCACAATATACTTCTTGATATCAATCTTAAGCATTGAGAACAAACTCTTAATAGGTTAGTCATATCCAATACCATTCTTAAGTATTTGACCAAATAAACCTTTGACATCAATGACCATTATGCATTTACATGATGCACCCTTTTGACATCAATTACAACAACACTTCTTCAAAAACTAAAGATGTGGATGGAAAAGTGGTATCAATAGTAATATTAATAACAATTGTTACAGGGTTTATAATGTGAAAAAGTGTTTCTTAGTGTGTGTTAAGAGTATCAATTTTATATTTTTGTGTATGTTTAGAGGCTAAATGGACTTCAATTACTCTAGGTATGTCTTTTGGCATTTGATTCAGTTCTCTTTAAAAATTGGATAAATGTTGAACTTATTCTAGATCTATTCTACTGAGGTCTCAAGATGAATCCCATCTAAAACATCATGGGTATCTTGTGTACTTTTATTGTATTATTCATTTTGATCAAATGTTATTGGAAATGTTTTTTTATAAATTTATTCATCAAAAGAGGAACTAATGTGTGCATTAGTGGAATCCATTTTAATAGTTTTTAAAGGAGTTTTGATATGTTTAATGGGAATCTTACTTATTATATCACTTCATCTTAAAGGTATAATAGAGACAAATTGTTAAGAGGGCATAGATTAAAAACATGAAATGGAATTTGAAAAGAAGAAAAAAATGACAAGGCTAAAAGAAAAAATATATTTGTTTCAAACCCTAGAAAGTTTTAACCCTAAAGAAAACTTAGGGTTTGACAATGTTCAAATAATAAATGGGTTCACCAAATGTTTTATCTCAAATGGTAGTAATTTGGTGATTAATATTAATTTAAATAAATTGAAAGGAATAACACAAGGTCATGTAAATGAACTTTTATATAGTAAACTATAATTAATTTACTAAAATAGATGAAATAAAATGATAGGAAACAATAGTAAACTATGTAAATAAAAGATGAACTTAGTTTTTTGATCCATATGATTGCCTATGTTGATCGAAGGAATGAAAAAATAAGAAAATAAGAGGAAACCCATAATCTTACCAGAATCTAGATTTGATACCTTATAATGACATGAATTTTGGATAGGTACATGAATTCTCACCATTACTATTCATGTTTAACAAGTCTATATTTCTATATAAAAATAAAATTTAGGGCATAGTCACATGTGACAGTAGAAGTTAGGCATATGTGCATTGATTTTGTCTTTGAAAATGTGTATAATAACCAGGAATAAATTATTTAAGTTAAAATCCCTAATATGGCATGGAATGTTTGATTAACTTACAAGTTGAAAAATAAAGAGTGTAGTTAGCTGAGATAACCCCAAATCACCCACTATCCAATACTCCAAGGATGTAAATTAATACTAATGTAGTTTTGCGACCTAAGTGATTCTTGAAATTACAATCCTTTGGCTATTTTAATGCATCTAAAATCAAATCTAATAATTGACCATGCTTTATTAGGGCTAGATAAAATTGGTTTGAAACTTTGTTAATATTGCTTGATGTGATTAGAACATGAATTAGGAAGAATCATGAATTTTTTTTCTCAATGTGTAGTTGTGTAGATAAGCCTTTGAATTGAAAGTTTTAAATGAAGTAGTAAGTGATTTAAGTGTGCCTTTATAGTAATAAAAAATGGATGACCACGCTTTAGGAATCCTAAAAAATGAAGGACAACATAAGGGAGGGTTTAATTAAAAAAATTGACCATTGGTGGGAGAAGGACATAAACATTAGATAAGTAAAATAATTTTTATCACTATTGTCCCTATTGGGCATTCATGTCCCTTAGGGAAAAGTTCTAAACTTTGGATCTGGGTTAAGGCATACAAATGCATAATGGTAGTTTTAGTAATCAGAACATTTCTATATGTGGTGGATGGTGGTCTTAAGGTAAAAATAGGTTATTGTGATTAAGATATGACGAAGTGGAAAAATAAGAACAAATAAAGTGCATAAGCTAGTTAAAGATAAAAATGGGGAAAACTGAGATGATCAAGTATACATGATTATATTTAGGTTACTACATGACTTTAATATATTAATATATGACTAAATGGATTAAGCAATGTCAATTATATATTAACCATTCATACTGGTACATTAAAATACAATAGATTACATGTGATAGCCTTCATGTTTGATGTAGCAAATGTTTCATTATTTTTTAAAACAAAGATGTTTGTATAGCATGTAATTATTTAAAAGATGTTTATTAAATGAAAATAATGGTGCTTTTGAGTAATAATTATGTTGTTTTATATTCACGGTTATAATTTTTGATAAGAACAATACATTTAGTTTAATGAGGTCATAATCATGGATTATGTTTTATAAATTCAATTTCAAGATTTATGTATTCAAAGAGCATATTATAAAAATAATACATCTTCAAGGGCCACCATTATAGAGTAGGAACCATTGTGTATAAGCTTATTAGAGAATCAATTTCAATTTGAATTTGATTAAATATACGAATATTTTCATCTTTCAATCTATTTATAAGATATAATAATTTGATGTTTTTAACATGAAAAAAAGTAGTGTAGAGAAGGACATGACATCTAACTTTAGTAAGATCAAAATCTAAACCATTCATTGTAAGGCCTTGTGATCTATGAATAGTTTATGCTTATAATATTTTCATGAGAAATTGTTTTTTATGATATGTATTGGATTTTTAATGTTAATTGTCATAAAAATCATTGTTACAGGAGTCTAATTTTGAGAATTTTCTTCAATGTACATGTTTTTTGTTTTCTTGCATTGATATGTTCCAATGTTATTATCATTAAATTATATCCAAAATATGTCTAATTTTCTAGGTGTATAGTGTTTGAGTATTCCATATACTCAATTTACTAAGACATTATGTATTTCATAGTTTATATTAATCAAATATATCATTATATTTAGTTTCAATATTATTTTATTAGGTAAGAATGTTTTTTCACTATTTTAAATATTTTTATTAAAATTGATTATTTTTCTATTAATTAAATTTGATGTATATTTTTATTCATTCAAAAGTGAAATAATTTTATCATTGTGATTATCTACATTTTTTTTTGTAATAAATTAGATTATTCAATGTCTTATTTGTTTTGGAGGTAAGTTATGATGTGGTCCAGAACAAAAAATATTGCATATCATTTTTCGTCATGACCTATTACAGTTATAAGAATTTTATATTGTGTGTCCAAAAATTATATGATATTTATTATCCATGTAGAATTAGTTGGTAAAAAATCCACTTATCTTTAATGGGCTTTATTTGGTAAATTTTATAAATGCATTAATAATCTGGGCGAGCCTCTTGCTTATATTTCAAAGCATTCAACATTCTAATAAAGATACTTCATTAATAAGTAAGAGGTAAAATTGGTCGAAATGTGTTATTATCATATCCAAAGTTTTTAATAATAATGTAAACATATTGAAAGATGCATATGGTGATTGGAAAATAAAATGTGCAATTACACCATTTGCATTATTGTTGCTTTTCTAGTATAGGTAAAAAATACTTGATATTTAGAGGATCACTATCAAGTTGTTTATTATAGAAGCATGATATTATTTTATATATTAATTTTTATCTATTACTTCTTCATCTCTTATAAAAGAATAGGTTGGGTTATTTTAAGCCATTTTTGTTGTAATTGAAAGAAATTTGAATATGAGTTATTTCTTTATATTCCATTATTTTCAAAAGTAGAAGTTTTCTTCTTTACTTATAAGAAATGGTCATTTGATTATTTCAAATTTATTTATTGGTTGAGTGTCAAATACCATACTATAATTAATTTTAATGTTTTTTAAAGCAATATTAATGTTTCCAAATTTGGATATAGTTTGCGCAATAAAAATGGTTTCTATCTTGTTTATTTGTGTCATTTGAGAAATTCATGCAATGGCACATGTTTTGAATTTTCATTACAATGTCTCTTTACTGGCACCATATGGTTTGAAAAACATCATTTTTATATAGCATTTTTTAGGGTCTATGTGCTCATTATATATAACATGTTGTATAATGTGGGTTTTTTGCCATTTCCAACTATTTGTAAATCCTATTAAATAATTTGATACATAATTGTCCAACCATATTTTTTCAAATGTTTTTATATTTAAATGTATTTTTGTATAGTATAATCACAAATTATATCTTTTGAATCATCAATTTCGTATGTTAATAATCTAGGGGTATTCAAGGTTAATGTTCTATTTTTTCAATGGTTATGTGTTGATGAATATTTTTCCTTGAACTATAATGTAATGGAAATAGAGATGAAATGTGAATCACTTGGTGAATATATATTTATTGATGTTAAAGGAGAGAATTCCAAGTTTTAATATAGAATATAGTTCATTATTATTTCCATAGGTAAATTGATCACATAATTTATGAAAATCATTTATCAATTTTTGGTCAATTGTTTTCATATGAGTTATAATATGTCACAACATCATATTCATCAAATGTCAATTGTGCATCTATGTTTGCATACAAAAATGTAGAGGTTTTTTTTAATTAAACAATGATTTATTTAAATATCTGTTAGATAACTTTTTAACAATAATACTATCAAAAAAAAAGAAATATCTTAAAAAATATATATATTTTATTTGAAAAAGTTTACATCTTGCAAAAAAATTTAAATTCTTGTCTTTTTTATATTTTTTATGCTAGAGTTGAGTATAAACAATCTTGGTATTTTATTTATATAGTTCATTAATTTTATCCAAAGAATTTAAAATTGTGGGTTTTTTCCATTAGATGCAATAGGAAGTTGAATATACAATGAAAACTTTTATATTTTTACAAGTACTTCTATGATGATGTGTTTACATTTGAGCACAATTTGCATCATTAAATTTTAAATCAGAAGATATATATTTGTCTATGACATTTTTGATTTAAATATTTGAATAGTGTTTGTATATCATTGCACCATGTACCCAAACCATAAAATGTAAATTCTCATTTCTTTTTATTTTCAAAATTTATCCCAAAAAAGTAATCCAAAACTTTGACAAATAGTTGTTCATTTAGTAACATCATTTTATTAAATGCATTAGATATATGGTTTAAAAAAAAGTGTAAATAACTAGATTATTTCAAATCATAGTATCAATGTTATCATCTTAAAAAATTTCATTGTGTTAGTTCTTTTTCTTGTGAGACAATTTTTAAGGCATGACACAATGGTTCCCAAATGTGTTCAACACTTGTTAATGTAGAAACAAATATTTGGTGGTCCCAATTGCTTTATCATTGAAAAAATATTTTTTCTTGGGTTTTCAAAATACTTAGGTGATGTTTCATATTATTTTAAAATCTCTACAACTTATCAATAATTTTAAAACTATGTCTCGGTTTATTTTGTCTTTAATGTCTTTGGCATAAAGTATTATCTTTTCATATACATATCTTAAAAAAAATGATGTATAGATATTTTGATAGATTTTAATAAAATATTACTGATGTGGGTTGAAACAAAATTTAATTGATGAAATAAATCCCACTTTTATATTTTATAAAATGATTTTTTGGTATGAGACCATTAAGATGACTCAAACCATGGTACAAAGTTTGGACATTCATTTATTTTGAGAACTTGTCATCAAATATACATAATAGTTTGAAAAATTTAGATGAAAAAATATCAATAATCCCATATTCCAAGTATTTTATTAAGAGTGTTTCACTTAAGCCATGCAAAAGAGATTTAATAATTGGTTTTAAGTAGTTTTCAAGTCTGTCAGATTCATCAGTTTCGATAGGATCAATATCATTTCTTCATCATTAATACTTTTAGAATCTACCTTTCCAATCATGATTAATATAAAAATATTTATTTACTATATAATAGGGTCTATAAAATAATTTCCAATGCATTCATGACATATACAAGTCTAAAATTTGCTCTTAATTATGTATTATCTCGATTTTAATTATTTTAGTCTCATCTAGTTGTTTATGGAGGACTTTATTAATTTAATAAAAGTCTATAAGATTTATTTATTTATTTATTTTTTCACTAAGGAAAAATTGTAAAGATATATAGCCAAATTCTCATATTTGTGAAAAGGCCATTCACAAGGCAACTAGTCTCTTTCTAAAAGGTTAACTTATGCACATCCTTTATTCTCATGTTTTGCCAAATATTAAAATAGATAATAAACATTGCAAGTTTATCATTTTAAGAGAAAATTTATATTATTTGCATATTTTATGTCCTAAAACTAATATTTTTAATATTATATTAATAGAATAAAATGACTCAACAATGGTATTGTCAATGCCAAAAATGTCTTAACAAGAATGCACTAAAAAAGTACACAAACATGGATGGGTGTGTACTTAATTAATTTTACATATGCGTTATCATATTTTACAATTTTTTAATTTTTTGATTTCAATAACCCTTCTTTGGGTTTTGTCTACATATGATTACTTTCAAAAGGTGCCATGATATTCAATTTTTATTTTTAGAGTGAAATATTTTTGTAATAGTAATATGATCTACACCATTTTTTTAAAATAATATAAAATGTATTTGTTTTCATTCCAAAATCTTTCAAAGTGTCAAAGTTTGATGATATTATGTCAATGCCATAAGGGATTTCAACTATAACACATGTTTGTATTTACCCTTAAATTTTGGATTGTTGGGGATTTAGGGTTAAGAATATATATAAGTAGTTCTAACATAAAGGTAATAAACTAATATATAGTAGGTCAATTAATATAAAATTTAGATAAATAATATTCTAAATTTATACAACTGAGATTTTGAAAAATAGTAAAGCACATATATTGAAATATATTTAAATAAATAAGAAATAATATTACTTAGCTAGTTTACTATACATAAATAGATCTAGACTGGAAACATGTATAAATTATGTAGGATTAATGTTCTAAATGAATTGTCATATTCTAAAAATTATAATTTTTTAGCCAGGACATGATCTAGATAGTAGTTTTTGACTGTGACATAGATGTCTAGTATAAAATAATGACTAGATATAGATGTTACCAAATTCACTGTTCTAGGTTTTTTATCACCTTGTATTCATGTATTAAGATCTAGGATTAAATTTATTACTCATTACTAATTGACCAAAGCCCAACACTTTACCTTTATTTACCCTTTGAATGAGTTTTATGAAAATTAGGTTTTTGGGCTCATGGTGTCGAGTTTCCCCAAAGACCTCTCTATTAATGGGTGTTGTGTACATATCTAATAATCAAAGAGTAACCTCATATTTATGTAGTTTTCCCCTATGTGTGGTAAAGAGTGTGCACAAGGGAAAAATATACTATATAAATATGCATGCAATGATCTAGATTGTAATTTGAAAAATATAACAAATGGGATACTCTTAGAATACTTTAAACCTATAATATGATTAATCCTATGATTTATTTAAAAATAGGGATTAATAAGGAATATTAGAATGCATGTGTAGTTGATTGATTTAGCTTTGGTAGGTGTTTTCTTGGAATTTGATAGATGAGCAATGAGAAGTATTAGACTTGTATTTATACCACACCTTTTTAAAATATCTAATTGTAGGGTTCAATAAGATAACTAGGCCAATCCATGTGTTTCAATCATTTTGTAACTTGGATGACATTGGATATTGGACACTAGATAAGGATTCAAACACTACCATTGTTGATAATGTCCCCCTATGATTGGTAGTGTCCAAAGGGATATAAAATAGGTGGAAATCTAAAAATGATAGTGAAAGATGTTTATCAGGTTTTAAGATTTATATGTAGTACATGAAACTTGGGTCATGAAAATGATATGGATCAAACTAAAAAATAGGCATTTAGATACAATGAGATGACAAATTCGATCCTTTCATTAGCAAGGAGGTCTAAAACTGAAGAGTAGAGTCTTGATTGAAAAATTTCAAATGTACACAACTGAGATGATATAAAAATTCAATTTTAGTATCTACATTTCCACATCCTGTTTAATCTAGTAATACATAATGATGGAATTACTATGTTAAAGGAAATAAATGCATCCTAGGTGTGTATAACACACCTTGCTTTTACTTGAGCCCAATTTGAGTGATTTATTTATGTATGAACTATAACTAAGAGCGTGTTATAGTGAAAATTAGTGAATATAATTTGAGATTTGAAATAGTTGTGGTTATTTATAAGAAAGAGAACAAGGAAGGAGTAAACTCATGTGTCAATACAACCATATCACAACTTTATTATTTAAATTGTTAAATATGATTCCTTATGAAGAACTGGAGTTGGAGAGTGTTTAGAATTGAAAATTGGATATCTGAAGATGGATATTGGATGTTATTATACCCTTAATTTGGTGTAAAGATGAGTTATTACATGGCCATTGAGATCATTATATCTCAATCACACAACTCAATTGGGAATATATATAATCTGGTGAGGGTGAGTGATTTAATAAACTCAACTTATAAATCTGGTAATATTGGATGATTTAATCACTCTAATATATAAATATGGTGATTTTGAATGTTTTAATCACTTCAACCTATAAAATGAATCCACTACTGTAGTAGAAAAGGCTTAATAATAGTATAACTTAGGTTTAATAATACAATGAACTTATAAATTATCTAAGATGGATTGTATGTGTCATAAATATTTAATATTTTCTTAAATCTATGCAAAATTAGTGCAATGTATATGGTACTGACCAAAATGTATATTTTATTCATGGAACTAAACTAGAGATTATGCAAGTGTGGAGGTCATGTCTTTATGAAATGCCCATAATGAAATATTGAGATATTGAGTAAGTGTATAAGTATGGAGCCCATGCCCTTATGACATGCCCTCACTACAATCTGGAAACTATGAAAAATTATGAATGTGGAGGTCATGCATTTGTGACATGCCATGATTACAATTTGAAAACTATGAAAATGTGTAAGTCATGTCTTCTATGACAAGCCCCCATTAAAATTTTTACTCTTTGAGGAAAGGGAAATAGAATATTATGCGTACCTTACCTCAAAAGGATAATGTATGTGTGTGTGTGTGTGTGTGTGTGTGTGTGTGTGTGTGTGTGTGTGTGTGTGTGTGTGTGTGTGTGTGTGTGTGTGTGTGTGTGTGTGTGTGTGTGTGTGTGTGTGTGTGTGTGTGTGTGTGTGTGTATGCGTGTGTGCGCGCGCGCGTGCATGTGCGCGCATGCGTGTGCATGCATGTACACATGCATGTCCATGTGTATAACATGTGATTAAATCATTTACCATATAGGGATAACATGGTGAATTAGATATATCAATTAGGATTTCAATATGTGATCATTTCACATCTTAAAATGCATGACATATATCATGGTAATGTATATAGTCTAATAGTACAAGATCAATAAAAAATCAAGCACACACAAAAGAAAACTCATTGTAATGAAAATGAATTGTCTAAGGAGACTTTAAATAAAGGAAATGTTCAAATTTCACAAAATCAAAATGAATGACCTATTCAAATGTAAAATCAACATATAATGGCACATGGGTCGACGTGAAAGGAACACATTCAAATATTTCATATTAAAGAGAATAGTAAATAATTTAATACACTCAAGGAAGTGATAATGTGAATAAATTAAGTATAAGTAACCAACATAAGAATATCATATTAGTCCCTACATCTATGTGTTAGCAAAAAATGTTATTTAGAATAACATATCAAATACACAATGAAGGATATGAGCATGGATATATACATGTATAAGTGTTAGCATATAAGATCAAAGATGATAATGTAGAAATGATCATAAGGGATATGTAACATGTATCAATCATGATCAAATAAGTATATGCCCCCAACATACTATATGACATGAGTAGAGGAAAGGTCTAACATATGTAGGTGTGTATATCATGTCTTTGGGTATGCTTGTATCACACTCAAAGATCTGTGAAACACACACACACACACACACACACACACACACAAAAGAATGAAATGATATACAATGTACTAACATAAATCACACAACATAGATGCCAAGGAGCTAATAAATCTTGTAATGTTGAATATTTTTGGTTTTTTGAATTATTTGAATGCTTTTGTATTTTTGTAATATTTTTAAAATATTTTTATAATTTTTTATAGGAAAAAGGATATCATATGATCCCATCGAAGGGATGCTCATAAGTAGGTCCAAGATCATAATATGGTATGCAAAATTGGTGGTACTACTAAGGAGATATTCATATATGTAATATTTGGATTTATAGAGTATGTAGTATCTTACATATATATGTAGACATCGAATTCCTATCACTGTTGTGCTAAAACTATCAATCAAAATGATATTTCACAACAACACACAATCTGGACCAAAATCACTAAAATGTTCTAAATTGTTCAAAATTGTCATGTACAAGTGTTGATTTATGTTAATGTATCCCTCAATGGGAAAATGCATTTTATGTGATTATTATATTTTTTTAAATCATTTCAATTCAAATTGAAATGATGTAAAATGACATCATGGACCACAAAAATCTTATAATTTGATAACACATGTCACATGTATATGTTATTTCATGTCCATAATACCCTAATAGGGGTATTATCCCATACACAACTGACACATTATTAAAATTATACTCAAGTAAAATAAAAATTTTGATCAGGTTGATTAAATGTGAAATAAATTTTCAAATAATTACATAAAGATAAGTAAAGTCACTTAAGCACATCAAATCCAAATTAGAAGCCTAACTGGAAATTCAATGAAAGTTTTTGAATATCTATTTATTCTAAATTCAATATTCAATTTTGTATCATCCCATGACATCATCATAAAGTTGTCATCCATAATCAATTAATGGGATAAATATAAGAATTAAACTCTCCCATACCTCATCATTGCCCCATTATTGCAAATATTAATGATAGTATTTATTACTTATCTCTCCAAAATTGAATTAGTCCATGGTCACACATCTCAATCTCAAGATGGATGGTCATGGTTGATCTTAAATAATCTTGAAAATATATAAATAAGAAAGCCAAGACCACTATTTTAAAGCTTTAGTTGTAAACTTATTATGCATAAATTGATATAGAAAAGCTTCATATATTCCCCCTATTGGACCAAATTGAAGAACCCAAGCCATTAGTGAACTAAGAGATGAAGGCTCATGCTACACCTCATTAATGAAGACTTGGAATACCAAATCTAGGGAAAAACAAACTTTTGACCACTTTTTAGAGAAAATAACTACTTGGAAGGTATAACATCATCTTCCTTTCATAATTATCTCTTTTGAATTCATTATCACCACTCCTTGAGATAGTAGGCTTAATAAGTTAGTTATCTATGCTTATTTTGGAGATTTCTTGACTAACACATGATCTAACTTGTTTTATAATCCTATTATAAATTATGTCATGGTTGGTGGGATCGTGAATCTCACACATTATTTTATCCCTTCTAATTAAGCACTCAAACCATCATTTGAGGCTACTTTGTTCCTCCTTTTTTATATTTTTTGTGTTTATGACTTTTAGAGCAAATGGCAAAATCAACTTGTAAAACAAAAAAATTGACCTGAACATTAGCAAGAATGCCTTATATAATGGTGGGATTAGCCTAAAAAATAATGAGATCACCTATGAAAATGGTGAAATCAACTTTTATGTTTTCTATCTCTCTATGTGTTTTTATAGAAAATGGAAAAATTGACCTAAAGATTGGTAGGTTCAACTTGTGAAATGGTGGACTTGTTAAAACATCACCGAGATCATCTTAGGACAAAAATTATAGGTAAATTTTGTGTTTTTCATTTCTATCATTTTTATCAGTTCAGTGGGTTCACTCTATTTATCAATAAAATAACCTTGTAATTAGTGATATCATTCTGTAATTGATGGGATCATAAAACAATGTCTTTTGTCTCTCTATGTATCAGTGAAATCATCCTAAGGAATAAAAAATCATCATATTGAATGGAAAAATAGTCTGTATAATGGTAGGATCGACTTGTGTAAAAAAAAGAGTTAAAATAGAAATTTTCAAGTTTATTTGAACAACCTACACCCCTGTTTTGATTTATAACACTCAATTTCATAGGTTTTAAGATAGTTTATATTTTACAACAATCAAAGGAAAATTTTCACTTCATATTTCATTTGGTGTTCTAAAATGAAATCAAACTTTAGATAAGCTCTCTTAAAATATTTTGCTTTTTTATTATTTTTGTGTGTTTGTTTCGTAAACCAAGTGTAGCATGTATGCTCTCACCCCATCCCATTTAAGGAACTTGGGTGATAAAAAAACACTTCACTTATTGTTTTTGTCACTTTATTCAAGCATGGAAGGAAATTCTATAAGGCACTCCCCAAAAATATGAGTGATTTAAGTGATCTATAAATGACCCTAAATTCATACAATTATTATTTCTTTCATCTTGGATTGTGGGCATGAGTTCATAACCTCCCCATGAGTTCTCTACAAAAGTGTTGATATGAGAATTCATCTCCTAGAATCATTTCAACCCCACTACATGGTAGGGGTAAATAAATTGATGTTGACTTATTGGTATGCTTGCGTGAGCAGTTAAACAAGCTCCATTAGTAATAGATTACCTCAAAATAATGGCTTAACTCAGACATTACACTACACTGATTAATTAATCGATGTAGTGGTTGAAAAAAGGATAAGAAATTTTCACAACAAGATGATTAAGTTAGATCAAAATGATGTGTTGTGCCTTAGTTTTGACCACACCTATGGGACCATTTAAAATGTATGAAACTTGATAGTTTTTAGATAAATCCCACTTGCCATGAAGTAATATTGGTGCAGGGCAAGTAGCATGAAGTTATAAGTATCCATATGATCTCTTGAGATAAGAGAGGGATTAAAAACCCTATTTTTCATGTACATATAAATTTATTATATTTATAAATTATTTCCTCTAAAGGAGTATATAGAATAAATCCAAGAGTATGAAGCCACCTTGTTAGTTTTCTAGGATATGACATGCACTTTAGTATTTTTCTTGTTATTATTTATTTACATGGTATTTTGAGTCTAAAAACTATTTGTATGAACCAAAACACATCAAAAACCAAATACTTGCTATACACCCATTTCTTTTGAGTAAAGAAGTGTTGTATTGGTCAAATCTGAATCACTCTTTGCCTTATTCAAAATTGAATCAAATCATTGTGTTTGTATTTCCAAAAAGTATTGTTATGATATTTGTGTGAGTCTATAACTATTCATAAATTTATAAATCCAAAATCAAAATCTTGTCTTTTTAAGTTCTAATCTAAAATGCTATTGGTTTACCTTTTACACTTGGTTTGACTAACTTGGGTGAGATTTTCCATTTGGATTGAAGGCTATGACCTAGACTCTTTCCCATTATATTATCATTATGGAATTAGACTATATTGACTTCACTCACCCTCTAAGTTCATAGAAATTCTACCTTCTTTTCTATGTGGCACCATTGTGATATCCATTTAATTTTGGATTTATACTTGGGAGCTATTGTGTTAGTTCACAACTTGATATTTTTAGTTCACGTATTAATCTTCTTGATTAGAAAGGCCTTATTATAGATTATCTAGTCATGACTCACCATAGTTATGCCTATATTTTTATGGTATTAACGTACTTCTAGCTTAGAATTTTTTGTGTTACCCTGCATCTTAAGTTCCTAGATTGTCTTACCCTCTTCTAATTTGATGATTTTAACCAAGGTTGAGTAATTTCATAGCCTATTTCTTCTAATTTTGTGGCATCACAACATTTAATTTTATGATAGTCCCATGTTACTTTATGATTGTTTGATTGAAGAGTCTAAAACACTTTTTAATGTTTATAAACCACGTTCCATAATTTAACAAATGTATAAAACCATCTTCACACATGACATAAAGATACACTTGTAGTGGGGTCTCTTATGGCACTACTTATGAGGAATAGCTTTATTATGATAGAGAATAATAATTTGTTGTGTTTGATTATATCCCAATGATAGTAGGATCCAAATAGGGTTATTATGAACACCAACCTTTAGAATACAAAGATGAATCCCTCTTGAGGTTGATAGAATTAGGTGCAAGATTTCCATTTGATTTCCCAATAGAATAATTTCACAAATTTGATCGAGTATAGGAGCAACAAATAGAGAAACCTATCACTCATATTACAAAAACAAACATTATTTTCACTAGTAAGGGAAAATATCAACTTGTGGAGTCTACCACAATTGATGAGGATATTGATACCAAGATTTAAGAAATCAGTCAATGATACAAAGATTAGCTTGTCACAGGCTTAAAAACATCCTTAGTTGTGACTTCAATTAACAATACTAATTTTAAAGAGAAAGAATAGGCAATCAACCAAACACAACATGCCTTAGTTGATCCTATGTCTATAGTATAAACTAGAGTTATTCCTAACTAGAACAAACTTATAGATGATTCACAACATGTTTCACCTGACATAGAGCATATATTTTTAAACCATAAGGAAACTCCCAACCCTTTACAACTACAAGGAATGAAAGACTCATCATAGATTGGGGGTATTATTCAAAACACTTTATTAAGATCATCTAAACTAACACATTATTTGGTGAATCAAAAAATGACACCCCAAAACCTATAATATTCATATAGCACTTAATGATAGATTCTTGGGACTTTATATTAACCACATAGGAATCAATGACAAGTTATCTCAAAACAAAGTGTAAATCAATGTCAAAATTTTGGTCATAGGGTTTGCAATCCTAGAAGGACCATATAGGGGTACATTCCACCCCCAAAAAATTATATTCCACCAACAAAGACACCAAACATACAGGAGTGGAATTTGATGAAAGAAATAATCTCAAGGCTTGAGATAGGCAACTAAATCAAGAAGTATAAGTTTGATGAGATATGGACTTATTTTTTTGACTTAAAAATTATCCAAGTCCCATTTACACCTCAATTTTAGGCACCCAAGTTTGATAAATTCAAAGGGAAGGGTGACCCTTGAGAGAAAATTCAATGTTTTTTTGGATTATGGCAAGAAGTATCCTACAACAATGTTTATTTGATTTTCTTGTATTCACATAGTTTAGCCAAACAAGCTCTACATTAGCTCCTCAAATTTCTAAAGGGATCGATGATGGATTGCAATGATATATCATAAAAATTTGTCAACCATTTCTCTTTTCAAATTGAGCATGAGGTAATAGTGGTTAATGTCAGGATGCGAAACACCGGAAGCATACAATTGATTACCAAATACCAAGCAACTATAATATGCGGAAATAACCAGATTCACCAAGTAACTAGAATTCAGAATAACACAGCATATGAGAGACAATACACAACTTGTATTAACACTTTATACAGAAAAGAATACAATAGAGAATATCCCACATCTTCTCCACCACCTTACAGAGGTTTCCCATACCTCAAGTGAACAATAATTCTTCTCCCCAAAGCTCTCCCTCTCACAGGTCCCAACACCCAACTCAAATACAGAGTTGGTGTTCACCTCCCGTGCTCCACGCACAACACAAGTGCTCCACGCACTCCACAAGCACTCCACGTGCTCCACAAGTACTCAAGGTACTTCAAGTAGATCTCCCATGAATCTGCAACAACCTGCAATTCAACAGACCATACTTATGGAAGGAACTCCCTTGCCTTCCTCTCTTGCTCTATCTGAGTACACACCTGTACTCCAAGTAGATCCTACCTGATACTGCTCCCTATTGTGTTGCTGTCTATATGATCTTGCACACCTGCAAATCAAACAACGGTTCTGCTCACCTGTGAACCTTGACCTTGCACACACATACACCTGCAGATCAACGATCTTACTTACCATGTAGATCTCCTATATAGGCCATGTAACTGTGACCAAGATCCTACACTCCTGAAGAATCCAGCTGACTCTCCAAACTAGCACCAACACGCCTGGTACTGCTATGGAACTAGGAGGAATACCCTTGCTCACCTCACACACAGAAGGAGCAAACTTTGCTCAACTCAAACTAGCCCCCTTTTCCAATACAACCATGAGTCTATTATATAGATCTCATCAAACAATAATTAGACATCTAATTACAATAATTAGATCCGCAGCTCTCAGTCTAAAAATAGATCTCTTCATGCAAACACTTGGTTCGTTAGCTAATTGCCCGTAATAAACGCAGTCCGAACCACACAGGCGACCGACGTCGGCCGATATATGACTGACATCAGTTGCTTCTCTTCGCTATCCTACCGACGTCGGCTGATCAGACTGACCCCATCTTCTTTGCAACTCAGCAACCTTCAACAACGTCCTCTCTTATTTGCATCAGTGAAGCTTTTAGCTCCACAACCTAACAATCTCCCACTTGGAGATAAACAGCTGCACTGTACCTGTACCTGTACACCGTCTAATCTGTTTCCTGGTTTGTATCCCTCTTCAAGCTCCCACCTAAAGACAACCCACCACACATCCCGTGGTGTACCACCTGTCATCCGAGTACCCTACCACATTCGAACCTACAACACCTGTAGTGAAGTCCTGACCCTGCATAGCAACACCTACTACCGGTCCCTCTCAAAAAACTTGAGAACCCACTTCCCCGAATTGGCTCCTAACTCTGACAGCTCCCACTGCATGGGAATACTCAGGTCTATACCAGACCTCATGTGATTTTGGACACTATACCTGTCTAGCCCTTAGTGTGCTCTAGTTCTGCATCCCGAACCTCGCCAACACCTGATTCACATCAGCTCCCACTCGAGACAAAATCAACCTGTGATCTCCATGCCTCCCATGTCAAAGAATTTCGCTGCTCCAAACTCTTCATGACATGACACTGAACTAATCTTACCCTTAGCTCAGCAAAACCCTGTATGTACACCCCTGCTAGCTAGCATACTATCCACATACAGCAACAGAATGATGTTGCAATCATCATCCCCCTAGTAAGTCAAACCACAGTAGTTACCCTGACACTGACTAGAGTCATGCTTTGTCCTCCACCTGTCAAAACCTGTACCACTATCCTGCAGCTCCTCAAGACCATATGACCTGGTCTTCCATCTCACGTATCCGTTCTCTCTATTTTTCTACTAAGGAATCCATTCGTCTCTGTGCTTTCATCCAACTGGCAAACCTACCAAAACTCCCATTTGGTTCTGCATCATATCCCTGCCTAGCTCCCACCTGTTTCCTGGATCCTTCCTGCTCTACAATCAATAACAAGTATGAAGAAGAGGAACATGAATTTGAGGGCCTACTTACGCCTTCAGTCCTCTGTATGGGTGTTTGAGACTCCTTGACAGCACGCTATCCACCCAAAATCTGTTACAGTGACCGACCTTGGTCACTCCACAGTCTGCATCCGATCGACGTCGGTTCCCATGCACCTGTACCTGACTACCAACCTACAACCGCTGGTGTCCCTGCTGCCGATGTCGGTCCCAATGACTGACATCGGTCTTACATACTGTCGACGTCGGTCCCATGATCGACGTCGGTCTTACCCTGCTCGACATCGCCGGCTTTGGTCTGCACATGACCGACATCGGCACCTGTCTGTTCGATGCCGATTCCTCCTGATCGATGCTGGTACCTGTGTTCACCTGTGAGTGATGACTTTTTACCCACGAGCTTCTTTGAATCAAAACCCATGTCCAAACTGCTCTGCTCAGAAGTATCCAGCACCATCCACTGGGTTCTGTCCACCATCTCCTCCAAGAACACCAAGGCTTTCCAGTTCTTAAGCCTGTCAAATATATCTATCTTCCACTTAAGAACATGCATCTCCTTCTTGCTCATGTGACCAAGCCTACGAAGCCACGTCTCCGCAATAGAAGAAGAATCAATAATATAAACAAGTAGATAAAGAGTACCTGTCTTCTTACCGCCAGCTAATTCAAGTGCTACCACTGTGAGAGTTCTTGTGCATCTCTCATCACCCAATCTTTCTGAAGAAATTAGCCATATCTCCAAACCTGGGACCTGCATGACCTTCATCAACACCTGTGTGTTGGCCGCCTGCAATTTCAGCTTCACTTCCCCTTTGCCAATTCTTTGGCAAGGCTTACCAGCTCCTCTACCTAGGGCTGCATGGAAAGAGGCAACCGAATCTTTTATCCAAGATTCAACATTATCCAAGAAACCTGCAAACACATCCTATGCAACAACACCTGCTACATCTGTATCTTCAGTTTCTTCATGCTAATCTGCTACCAACCAACAATATTCTTTTACCTGCTCTTTCTTTCCATCGGACCGTGAGTGACCGTCTGTGCTTTTCAACTCCTCCATTCTTAGCTTACTTTGATCTGCCGTTGCTCTACTCCCACTCGAGTAGAAACCCCTGAGAGTGCCCTGTAACCAAACACAACCCTGCTTCCTGCAACCTTAGCTCTGATACCACTTGTCAGGATGCAAAACACCGAAAGCATACAATTGATTACCAAATACCAAGCAACTATAATATGCGGAAATAACCAGATTCACCAAGTAACTAGAATTCAGAATAACACAGCATATGAGAGACAATACACAACTTGTATTAACACTTTATACAGAAAAAAATACAATAGAGAATATCCCACATCTTTTCCACCACCTTACAGAGGTTTCCCACACCTCAAGTGAACAGTAATTCTTCTCCCCAAAGCTCTCCCTCTCACAGGTCCCAACACCCAACTCAAATACAGAGTTGGTGTTCACCTCCCATGCTCCATGCACTCCACAAGCACTCCACGTGCTCCACAAGTACTCAAGGTACTTCAAGTAGATCTCCCATGAATCTGCAACAACCTGCAATTCAATAGACCATACTTATGGAAGGAACTCCCTTGCCTTCCTCTCTTGCTCTATCCGAGTACACACCTGCACTCCAAATAGATCCTGCCTGATACTACTCCTTGTTGTGTTGCTGTCTATATGATCTTGCACACCTGCAAATCAAACAACGGTTCTGCTCACCTGTGAACCTTGACCTTGCACACACATACACCTACAGATCAACAATCTTACTTACCATGTAGATCTCCTATACAGGCCATGCAACTGTGACCAAGATCCTACACTCCTGAAGAATCCAGCTGACTCTCCAAACCAGCACCAACACGCCTGGTACTCCTGTGGAACTAGGAGGAACACCCTTGCTCACCTCACACACAGAAGGAGCAAACTTTGCTCAACTCAAACTAGCCCCCTTTTCCAATACAACCATGAGTCTATTATATAGATCTCATCAAACAATAATTAGACATCTAATTACAATAATTAGATCCGCAGCTCTCAGTCTAAAAATAGATCTCTTCATGCAAACACTTGGTTCGTTAGCTAACTGCCCATAATAAATGCAGTTCGAACCACACAAGCGACCGATGTCGGTCCCTGTCTACCTGGAGGTTACCGACGTCGGCCGATATATGACCGATGTCGGTTGCTTCTCTTTGCTATCCTGCCAACGTCGGCTGATCAGACCGACCCTAACTTCTCTGCAACTCAGCAACCTCCTCTCCTGTTTGCATCAGTGAAGCTTTTAGCTCCACAACCTAACAGTTAAATTATGCAAGGAAAGACAAAGAGATTGAGAAAGCTTTGCAACATACCTACAATAATGGAGAACATTGGCTATTTGATTTCAAAATATCATCAATTGGATGATATTTTTGCATAGAATTTTCACCTTGAATTTTCATAATCTAAGACTCACTTATTCAAAAAAATTCAAGTAAAATATTGAGAAGGGAGTGCAAATTGAAGAAGCACTTATAACTAGAGGTCTTGTGAAAATCTATTCATAAGGTCAAACATTTAGTCAGACACAATAACCTATTCATGCTACTAATATAGAAAATCCTAAGGTTTTTAACAAGAATAAGAACATGGTGGGAAATGGAGTGATATAATCAAGACATATGCAAATGTTTTAGGCTCCACTAGATCTAAATGTATAACTAGTTCCACTTAATCCTTCAACCACTTTATAAAGGGATCCTTTGCATAGGGATTTTAATGAATATAGAACATTCAAAAACTGGGAGAGCCTATTGAGGTAGTTTTATAGAAGCTAATGTCATCCAATTTGATTATATGGCCTATACTAAATCCATTTTTATAAGATCAACCTAAACCCATTTGGTATTGGGAACATGATTTTTGTAATTTACATCATGCTATCATCCATGCCATTTATAGATGCATACAATTAAAACATTTTACTGAGAACCTTATTGAAATGGAAAAATTGAAGTGAAACAAATAGTGTAGAACATTGATAAGGACATGGGCATCTACAAAGACCCATTTCCCACACATAATCAACTATAGTATAGGAATAATCAAAATCAAAGTCAAAAGCTTAATCAACATATTCATAATCAGGATCATAATACCTAGAATAATAACTTGGGTTACAATAACATTCCATATGATTATAAAAACATCTTAGGATATGTTTTTTCAAACCATGTTTACACCATTACAATAAAACCCCATCAATCATCCAATGCTTGTCAAAGTATTGGGACCCCTATTATAGGGTGAACACCCTATTTCTCAAGTAACATCACACTAGGGTCAAACAATTATATTACACCTTAGTTTTAGTGGGTTGTTATATCTAGACCTCCACCCCATTCTTATAATTATAATGACTCCTTGATGATTCAAAACTATGAAATCACAACTAGACACTTGTGAGTTACCCTCTATGGCCCTTTTCCTTCTTCAAATTATAATTACTCCTTGATGACTCTAAATTTCACGAGTCACCCTTCAAGAACATTTGCCTTCTCCTAATTTCAAGCCAAATTTGAACACTATACTAGTTAAGGCCAAACTCTCTCATCCCACCATTGAGAATCCATATAGTATCTATGACCGACTAAGTAAAACCCTTACATATAATTATATCTTAAATCTCTTATGTACATCAAAAGTATATAGAAATATATTGAATGAATTCCTTCAAAAGTTAATTATTCCAAAAAATATCAACCTTGACCAATTTTAAACACTTGTAGGACATTTATCTTCTAGCCAATAAATTACATTTGATCAAAGAGATATGTCTTCTGTTGGTCCTAATTATAATAACCCCTTATACATAGAGGTCATTATAGAAAATCATAAAATCAAGAGGGTCCTTATAGATAATGTTTTAGGGTTGAACATAGTGTTTCTCAAATTGATACAATAGTTGGGTTATATTTACAAGCACATCTAGCATGAGACAATCATGATAAAGGCATACAAAAATGCTAAAAGAGAATCTTTTAAGACTATTTATTTGTCAATCACTATTGGGTTTGTATCCCATGATAGTCTATTCCATGTCATGAACATTGAATTTCCATATAATATAATTATTGGTCACCCTTGGATCCATGAAGTATGATTTGTCTCATCTACCTTGCACCAATGCCTCAAGTTCCCTTATGTTAGAATTGAGGTTAACATTTATGCTAATTTATAACCCTACCAATACTACAAACATATAAAGTTTGAATTTCTAAAATAAATATTGCCTTGGTTCTAAATCTTTAGTGAATAAGAATATATAAATAGTTTTGGAACCACCCAAGTTTAATTAAATTGATTGAAGTGATCTTTCTTCCACTTCAGTCGATCCATTTCCTGTAGCATTTGTAAACTAATTTAAAATTGAGAACATAAGCATTTCCACATATTGTTTGAAAAATTCCATTAATATTGCCAAACTACCCAACTCTTCTAAGTATTATGGTAGACGTAAACCTTCTAAAGGCCCTTGTAGGCCCAACATGATTTGTCAAAAGAAGAAAAACATGGAAAAACCACTAGTGGTATTTGTACTAGTACCTTCACCATAAAGATAAATAAGCCTTTACTAATAGAGATTGGTTATAATCTAATGGTCTTACTAATTTGTTTTAGAATCCCAAGTACCCTATCCCTAATCAAGTTACAGAGAACTTGGATTATATAGGAAAAGGCCTAGGGCCACAAGATTAAGGTATCTTAGAACCATTATTTGTTGGTAAACCTACTATGAGTCAAGGTCTTAGATTTATACCACCTAGGCATAACCTCATGTATTTCACCAATAATTCCTCTAAATTCATTAATGATGATACTCTTGGTAATGACATAAAATTTGATTATAGCACTTACGATGAGCTAGCCAACATTAACCTATTTGACTCTAATTTTAATATGAATATCACATCCCATTATCCACTTAACCTTTTCCATCTTGACCTTATAGATTAGGACCAAAAAAATCCTATTATACCCTTTGACAAATTTCAAAATGAGGACTCTATTTCCAAGTACATGGGCCTCAGAGATAGATTGCCAATTGGTGATCACAAGCAAGGATTTGACTTCTCTTTGGAATCTGGTACCTACTTTGGAGATAAAGAATTTTTTTTGGTCACAAAAAAGATGAAACAATAAGATCTTTGAGGTACTCTTTGTTCAGGGAAAAAGTAAAGAAAAAGATGATCCCTTGAGTGAAAACCTATTTTCGGTGCTCTTAGATAGGGAAGTTTTCTCATCTCCAAAGGAACCACAATGTCTATGACGTCCTAGATCTACAACCAATGCCAATATAAAATCTAAACAACATAGAGTCTTTAAGTATCTTGATCTAAAAGTTTTAGAGATATTTGCCAATTTGCCACTACCTAAACTGGTAGACTCAGATTCATCCCATTATCTTGAAATTTGGGATTCATAGTGAAAAGTTGAAGTAGAAGAAGAAGATTAGGATCAAACACTTTGCCAATATATTAAAGGATGGTTATACAATACTTTTAGAAAACACCATTGAAGTGAACATGATAACTTATGAAGATTCCAAAATCATTTATCTAGGATCATCCCTCACCGACGAAGAGCATGAATACATTATCACCATTCTGACGAATTTTATTAATATCTTCACATTTGTTGCATCTTGATTTCTTGATAGACAAACTATTTGAATATTTATGGATGGATACACATGATATTGGTTATATTTTTGATTAAGCTTAAAATTTATGATATTTCAAAATAATAGAATGTTGCTCAGTTAGATAATGATACATGATTGCTTACTATGAATTGATTAATATATGTAGATTAATTTTTAAGCATATTAATATGTTATTTTATTTATATTATTGATTTATGTTTATCATGAGATGCTATGCCCTTAACCTTTGGCATGTCTAGAGATATGTGTCACCGACTTGTGGCTTATATACCTATTTTATATTCTTGTTACATTTATATATGTTCTTATTTAGGTTGGCCTATGGAATAACCATGGATAATTAGAATATATATAGGAGGTAGTGGTTAGTATTTGATCATCATATTTATTATTCTGATCTTATTACATTTTTGGGGAGGTTTCCCCCTTGAAGTGGCTCTGCTATATTATCTAGTATTCTACTCTTCTATCAATTATTACTATGTGATCTCTTATCTTTTATTATTCATTGTGATATATAATTATTTTATGTGAATATCTAAGTAATTTAATTACAAGGGGTATCATAGCTTCAATTTGGGCAAGTTTCCTGTGGCATTTTTTTCTAGATCTAGCGAGGCATGACTTCTATGAGCAAAAGGAGTGAAAAATGTAATGTGTAATCTGATAAGAATTTAATTTTTTCTATCAGCACAATATTATTTAAAATGTTTTTTTGAAAACAATATATTTAAAAAAATAGAAAATAACTTCCCTTTACACATTTGTAGTTTTTGGATTTGTCTCAGTGACACGATTGCAATGGTATATTCTATTAGTACACTTTTTTTGGTGTCAAAAATTTTCACCCTAGTGCACAAAAATAGTCATTAGATTTGTCTTGATGAGGTGATTTCAATGGTACCTATTTTCAATTAGACTCATACCTTTGTGAAGATAGTTTTAGGCCTTCACAATATGCTAAAATATAGAAACAATCCTAGGCTATGGCTGGCCTAATCGGCAGATTGAATCTCTAGATTCTATGGGCTTGCTCCTTTTGGTGTATCAATTAAGATCTCTACTCTACATTACAAACTACCGAAAAAATAGGTAATAAATAAAATTGAATGGAAATCCTACCTAATTATAGTGATACAACTATATTTTGGTTCATCCACTCAATTTGAGCTTCTAAAAACATTGATTAGACAAGAAAAAAATTGAATTTTCAACTCTAATTAACTCTTATGCATTAGTATTTCATGAAAAGGTTTTTATCTGGTGATAAAAGCTTGAGGGAAATTATGGAATAGGCCTGATTCAAGGTACTAACCAACCACTTATATCCACTGTGAACTCAACTAAAAGACATCAAACATCGAACATGACTTGCATAATCTGATCAACTATACTGCTAGGTAAGAATTAGGACCTAAAAAGGAAGATAATTCTATCACATATGAAAATCACTAACATAAATAAACTATACCAACACCCTAGAAACTAAATTTAGTCCTTCTATTTATCTAAAAAAGGTTACAAAACTCAAATTTTGGTATAGTCTAGTCTTGTCGAAAGAAAGATCCTTAAAATGGTTGAAAAAGCCAACTTGTATAGAAAAAATGTACAAAATCCAAGAGATTGGCATTGAAAATATAAGAAGAGATCAACTCCCACATCACCCCAAGTCCAACTCCAGCTATGCCAAGATAACCAAGCCTTAAAATAATATCTTTTATCTTATGCCTTTCATGAAAAGCTCTTTGGCATTGAAAATGATGGTAAGCCTATTTCATAATCCTTATTTAGAATAAATATTAAATTCTTCAAATGTGTATGGATCTTTGATAGTTCAATTCTCTTCATGCATGATGCTATCCTAATCTTTAAAGAGAAAAATCCACTTGAAGCTGAGTTGGAAGTGTTTGAAAAGGCTTTGATTAACAAGATAAACAAGAGTGCATGCATGAAATTTTATGTTAAGTTATCCTTGAACAACCATCCAATGTTAAACTTTTGAAGCCCTTCATAAATTTCAGTCTCCCTTTTGGAACTAAGAGAGCCATGCTTGAAGGTAAATGCATGTATTTTCCAAGTCTGAATAATTTTATTATTGTATTAAAAATTTGGTGTGCCCCTTATTGAAATCTAATCTTTCTTGCGTCACTTTGCATGCTCTAAAAGTGATCTATAGATCGCATCATCAGAGTCAAAAGGGGAATTACTCGTTGTCTTCTACTAATTGGTTGTTGAAATCCTACTAGTTGAATGTGCTTATGACACTTGTCCTTGACTAATTAGTCCTTTAGATTTTCATTTGGTAACTTTATATTTCCTTTACCCTTCTCTATTTTGTCCAATTACTATGGACTTTTTGTTTAGGCTCTTTGTAAAGTCTTCTACTCAACTTTTCTTTCTTTTGGCCTTTTCTTTAGACAACTTTTATTTATTTTGAGTAATTTGCCTAAAAGAATCATTTCTTTCTTTCCTTAGAACTTTCCCTTTAGATAATTTTTCTGAAGCTTTTACCTTTATGCACTTCTCTTTCAGATAATTTGTCTAAAGGAATTCATTTAAATGCCTCTTCTCTTTATGAAAATTACCTTTAGGGTTTTTGACAAGGACCTATTCTTATGGAGTTTTTATCTCTTTCGCCTTGAACAATTCCATTGGATAAAAAGTTTGAAGGAAATTAGGTCTTCGAGGTTTTTTTTAAATGGACAATTCATTCAGACTTTTGGAAAATCCCAATTCCTTCATATTTGTTGAAGATGACTCTTTCGAGAAAATTTCAAAGACCAATTCTTGAAACTTAGACAAAAGGCATGGTTATGCAAGTTTCAAATGATAAGCATTGTAATTTGACCTATGGGGTCAAAATTGTTAATATTTTGGTTACTCAACTAGGAAGCGTGCCTATTATGTTTGAGAAATTAGACCATATACATGATATTTGAACTCATAAAACAATAGAAAATTTGGTTTATGACTACAAATTCTCTTTTGACCTGGAAACGACAACCTTCATCCTTCAATATCAGAAGGGAAATGCACAAAACATGAAAAATAACTAAACAAAGTAAATGTGCAAACAAATCACTTATTTGGAACAAAAGAAAACTAAACTAATGTTCTTGAACAACACTTGGAAGGAAACAAACAAAATAACTATGTAGACAAAGCCAAGCTCTTCAGTAACAATGTTTTAGATGTATCCCATTTACTTGGATTAGAAGCTCCTCGCCATCCATCTTTACAAGATGGAAGGCATTATGGGATTTGTAGTTGGAGATTGTGTATGTAATAATCCAAATGAAGTCAAACTTCATGTGCCTTCCTAGTTTAGCTCTATCCTCAAACCACATGAGGACCATATCTCCTTATTTGAAACTTCATGAAGAGGCTCCTTTATTAAACACTCTCTTCACTTGTGTTTGATAAATTTTCATGGCTAACACAGACTAATTTATTATTTCTTCTAACTCCATAAGATCATCATACTTGATATCCATAGGCTCATTCTCCAACAATTCAAGCTGATGCATTAGTTCTAAATCAAGAAACTCAAAAAAAATGGGTAACCTCGCTTCCTTACCATATACCATCTTTTAAGGAGAGTTGGTTATTGACCTTTTCTAGGTGATCCTATCAGCCCATAGAGCTGACTTCAAATTGAGAAGCCATGAGCTTTGATTGTCTCAATAGTCTTCATAATCTTCAATAGGTTCTCATTCATAGATTCAGTAAGGCCATTGCCTTGTGGATAATAGTTTAATGAAGTGCTAAGATAAATTCCATGTTGAATATTCCATTGGCTAATCCTAGCTCCCACAAAACCCATTGCATTGTCAAAAGTAATGGTTGAAATAACTCCAAATCTAGTAAGCAAACCTTCATAGAAATCTAGAACATTGGTTTTGTTTACTTATTTCAATGCCATTGCTTATGTCTAATGTGTGAAATAGTCTATAGCAATTAGAATCCATTAATATCCTAAACTTGAAGGAGGATTTATGAGACCAATAAAGTCCAATCCCCATTATACAAAGGGTTGATCCACCTTAATTAGTTGAAGAGGTAAAGATGCAAGTTTCACTTTTCCCACAAATATAACACACTATTTGCACTTCCTTACCCATGCATGGAAATCACTAAATAAGATAGGACAATAGTACCCACCTCTCATGATCTTAAGGGCTGTAGTTCTTGTAGAAAAATTTCTTACATCATGTCCATCATGGAATTCTTCAATCAATCTCTAAGTTTGGCTTGGATCTATACACCTTATCAACATGTAATTGATATCTTTCTTGAAAAAAACACCATCAACAAACAGAAATGGAATTGGTTACAAATTAAAATATCTTATTTTTGAAGTGCTTTGATATGAGGGATAAATACCATCTTGGAGATATCTTATCAAGTCATGAAACCAGTTGGAAGGTGAGGTATGACCAATTGTAACTTCTTAAT
This sequence comes from Torreya grandis, assembly GCA_037957365.1. NCBI lineage: Eukaryota > Viridiplantae > Streptophyta > Pinopsida > Cupressales > Taxaceae > Torreya > Torreya grandis. The sequence continues at coordinate 181,773 of JARHVA010004802.1, read as the reverse complement.
CATTTGACACCAAAACAACCCGATTAGTCTCTTATAAGTCTCGAGATAGATGCTCACAAAGTATTTTGCCTCTAATAAGCTTTGTGACCTTAATTTAAAAATCGTACTCCATTACCTTGGTTATCCAACTGGCTCTCTTCTCATTTATATCTTTCTTCAAAAGGAACTCCTTATTGCTTGGATGGAGAACGTTTAAGTGTATTTTATTGTTAGACAATAAGTATCTAAACTTTTTAAGAGACCTATAACTAAAAGTACATTTTTTAAAACAAAAGAGTACCTTTTTTCATATTCTTACAAGCCTTGACTAAATAAAGCTATTGGCTGATCCAAAGTCTCTTGATTTTGTTGCATAAGAATGCCTGAAAGGGTGTCCATGTTAGCATAAGTATACGAAATTAAATATTTTATGAAATCTAGATTTATAAGTGTAGGAGCGCTAGCTATGAATTTCTTAATATATTCAAAACTTTTAATTCCTTATTTGGACCAATTGAAGATCTGATTCTTTTTTAGCATGGCTATAAGTGGCTTAGTTAAAATAAAAAAATCTAAAACATATCTCCTTATGAAGTTGATTTTCTCAAAGAAGCTTTGCATAGCCTTTTTGTGCTTAGGCAAGAAAAGTGCAAGAATGGAGTCTACCCTTTAAGAATATAAGATTAAACCGTGCTTTGAAATAACATGTCTAAGAAGCTTACCTTAATGAACTGATGAGACACATTTTTTGGGGTTTAGAGATACCCCAAATTGCCTACACCTTTTGAACACTTGCTTGAGATGAACCATGTAATCTTATGCACTCTTTGAAAACACTATTATATCATCCAAATAAATAAGTACAAACTTGTTAATAAGGCTTTGGAATGCCATATCCATGTCTCTTTGAAAGGCTACTCTAGCATTAGATAAACCAAATGGCATCTTTCTGTATTCAAATGTCCCCCACTTGGTTGTGAATGCTATCTTAAATTGGTCCTCTTTTTTGAGCAAAATTTGATTGTAGCCACTATATCCATCCAACAAAGAAAACCTATCTAAACTTGCAACATGCTATGAAATTTGTTCCATTAATGGCAATATATAGTGATCTTTAATTGAAGCCCTGTTCAAATCATGAAATTTAACACACAATCTAATCTCACCATTCTTCTTCCATACCAGAACAAGATTTGCCACCTAAGTTGAGTGCTTGATTAAAAATATAATAGCTAACTCTATGAGCTTGTGAAGTTCAGCTCTCATCAAAGGCTTAATCTTAGGATTAATGGGCCTTTGTATTTGTCTTACTAGTTTAGTTTCAGCTTCTAACTCAATGGTGTGTTGGGATAAACTTGGATCAAATCCCTTGAGATCACTATATTTCCACAAAAATACATCAAAAAAACTTGTGCATAACTCAATGAAAGCTTATTTTTGTGAAGGAGTGCATACCTTATCCAACTTCAAAATCTTACTAGCTACAATCTCTACATTGGCATAGTGCTCTTCATTTGTTGACAAGGATGAATTTTCCTTCCTTAACTCATCATCACCACTAAAAGTGTTTTCAAGTATCACCAATCCCTTGGAAAAATTATTTGTTTTTAGTTTCACAATCTGATCACCATACTATTGTATGTGCTTTGATTGGTTTCTTGAAGAAAACTCAGCCTCCTCCTGAAATAATCTCACAATTTGATTGTCATCTTTGAACACTTGCCAATTCTCATGATTATTTAGAATGTAAGGCCTTACAACCACCTTTATATGTGACTAATTTTTTTTATTTTTTTATATCAGATGTAATACTAAATTGTGACCCAATGGCAGCCAACCTATCTACGTGTTTAATTTTGTCTCTTGGTATTGCTTGAATGCTAAAAGCTTGAAAATATTCAAGTAAGTCCCATATTCTATGATTGTAATATTTAAAAAATAAATTTTTACATACAATAAATCTTTTTACTTCGTGGAATACAACCTCACTATCACCAAACACTTTCAAAGAATTGACTTTCATCTTTCTAGCCCACTGTAAACCATGAACTAGTGCCTCATACTCTGCAACATTGTTTGAACAACCAAACTAAAGATTAATAGAAGAGAAATACCTTTGATTTGTTGGAGAAACAAACATAATTACATCCTTAGTACCATGTTTATTCATTGATCCACCAAAGTACAATTGCCACAAACCTTCACTAGATTCATCATCCTTAACCATGGTTGGAATTGGTACATCATTCTCATGAAGGCAATACAAAATAAGTCCTTCAATCAACTTATAAGGATAATTCTCATGCAAAGTAGAAGCCCAATCATCAAGAAACAAATCTAGAACTTCATCCAAAGGGATCCATTTTCTACTTCAATAGTTTTTAACACATCATCTGAGATAATATAATTAGTATTTAAAACACTTGACATATATGGCTCCATATGGAAATGTGTAATAGGTTCAAAATGAATCATTATATTGGTACCATACCTAGTTTTGAACCAAAAAAATAATTCCAATCAACTGACAAATATTTCCTAATCTTTGAGGTGAAATTCCTTGAAAGACACATAGCAAAGTAAGGAGGCAAGTCTACCACAACAACAACTTGCTGAATAGTAACATTGGATAAGCATGTAATGTCAATTTCAGATATTTGATGCAATGGGGAGATATTAAAGTGGGTGCTGCTAATTATTTACAGAATTTACCAGAAATCGGAGAACATCTACCTGTGTTGTAAGAGATGTGATGTAATCTGCTGTTTCTCTCAGCAAGCAGGGTGTGCCCATTGACTTACCTCCTGGAACCATCCTTTGCAGCTGCTTTGTAAGCTTGATAACTAGCCGAGCGCGGGATGAGGTTGCAGGATAGATTCTCTTAGAGTAGAAACATCTGTATGAAAACGGATTATGCCTGCTCCTCAATCCATGAAGAGTGTTGTGGTGCTGCAAATGGGTTTGTTTTAGTTTGGACTCTAATATCAGACGAGATTGGTATATATGCCTGTGCGCTGTTATTTCTTGGAATTTGTTACTCCCCAGATTTTTTGTAACAGCAGGCCTTTCTTTCGTCACTGGAAATTCTTTGAGAAGAGCGCGGATCCAAGCCGCACGGTTTGCAATTAGGGCTAGGGACACATCAGCCGCCAGCTTTATATTGCGACTTGAACCGGGAACCTCTGCAACTTCGTCTCGATCACTGGTGGTGTTTTTTTAAGGCTATTAAGAGCTCTAACAAAACGTTTGAGATAGAGCAGGCTGAAGGTGGAATGTGCCCTTGAATTCATTGTTGACAAACCATTGAAAGGCTGCGCAGATTATGACAGGATCACATAAAAATTGCTTATCAAAAGACTCTCGGGTCCAGATCTGGCATTCGCAATCTTGACCATAAATCGGCCTACAACGTTGTCACACAACCCCGTCCCCCAACTGAAAAATCCATATCCTTTCTTTGTTTGGGAATTCACCCACTGAAACAATAATATAGAAAACAGGCCATTCCTAAATCATAACAACAAGTCTACCATAAATTGTCCATCACAAAAGGGCTGGTAGCTCTATGATAGAGCACCCAACATAGCGCAATCAAAGAATTGTTTTAGTAGGCAGCAGAGATCACGGCCTAGGAGCCACCCCAACATATTTTTTTGTTTTAGTTTACAGGATGTACATCACAACATGTCCATCAATTTCCGCTTTCCATGAGTGACAACCTTTCAATTTCCGCTTTCCAGAAGATCTTTCACTAAACAATATAATGTTGTGAAACAAATAAGAGAAAAGAGGAAAAGTAGGAATGAAAAGGATGGCAGAGAGGTGGACCATGTTTAAGAGAGGAGCCACATGGACGCACATGCACCCATCTTACTGTTATTATTAATTGCATTACTCTATTCGAAGATAGCGACGATCGTCTGCCTAAATCACCATCCATTTAAATATTTTACTATTCCTTCAATTCACATAATAGTAACACTTATTAAGATGGTGACGCTGCCGACCCGTCTGTTTTGAAAAAGAGAGGACATATTCCCAATAGTGGGCTACTTTTCTCTTCACCTTTCAATATATGATTGGAATGATTATCTTTGTTGGATCGTGAAATATTCTTTTTGGGTTTTTTAATTTGTGTTTGTTTATGGGAAAGGAAAATCCGCCTCCAATCCGCGAAGCACGATTTGATAGTGAAGTATTGAGCTAAGTGGCATGGTTGCACATTCCTTGTATGGGATGCAGACTTATTTGTCGGTATCAAGAGTTTCACATTTGTGGTCTGTGAGGTGTGTAGACTCTCGCAAGCGATGATACCTGTCATTGTATATCTTTTATGTGTACACAATGGCTTGGCCTCTATGATAATTCTGTCAAGTGTCTCGATTTTGAGTTTCTACAATTTTAAGTCGGCAGGGTTTCCTCTCTCCAAACTATTTGAGTCTTTGCACTCACTTCTCTTTTTTTCTTCTCCAATCGTCATGGGGTGGTAGGGATTACACCTCATGTACACGAATAATGTATAGCTTTATGATTCTTTGTCATTTTTATGCCATGTTTTAGGTGTTTATTGTATGCATGTTTGTGGACTTCAGTATCTTGGTTTTGTTATGTTAATAGATGTGTACATATTGCAGTGAGTTTAATAGCTCATTTTTAATTAATAGTGTACATATTTGTATGTTGTATTTGATGATATTAATTTTTTTTGTATTGGATTTATAATATTTATGTAATGATGTGTAGATATTAAAATTTGATCTTCAATAGTTGATAATGATAAGCTTAACACACATTTACCATGCATGACTTGAGCACTCAAACAAGGTTTTAATCTACCATTCTATCACACTTGCATGTTATCTTATCAATCAAATGTTCCATTATATTGTTATATATCTACAAAAATCTCATAATCTGTTTGAAGTCTATTAAATATCCTGCATAGACATCTTCAAAATTTGAGTTGAGTCTCCCTCTACACATTATGGTTCTACTAGATTTAGTCAATTCCACTAGATGTGACAATCTGATTTGATAAGTACTAACCCACTCCTAACAATGACTATTTTACAAAATCAAGTATAATCTTAGTGTCGACCCATTTGCATAGCATGTTAGTGGTGTGAGAAATTATCTAATTGGATCTATATATGAATAAATCATTGTCTCACTCAAAAGCAACTTGGGATTTATCTAGAATAATCAATACCCTTCTTTCACATTGGAAAAATCCACCTTATTCTTCCCATATTACGAATCTATCACTAGAAACAGTCAATAGATAGGTTTGAAGCACATTAAAGCCAAGTAAAAAGCAAGCATTGTTAGGTATCAAATTCGAATATTAGTTGCATACATAAAGTGAAGCAGAATAATTTCATAGTTATACTAAGTGGTATTATTGCGTGTCGCTTAATTTACCTCCTCAGAGTATCACATACATAGGCATCGGTCAATCATCAAATGATTGGGGTCACCTCATTCCATTAGACTTTCCTAGTTTTGATGGGTTTATATCCCTCACAAACACCCTAGGGGTTTCAAAAAAAAGAGAGACTAATTTATAGACTTACATGCATGATCATGGTTCAGGGTCATAAATATAAAGCAAGGAGAGACACCATAAGTGACAATACAATTATTATTCTTCATTTCCTATCAGGTCTTACCAACTAGTATAGGTCAGTATCTTCTAACGATACTGACCTAATTGGATGGAACTGACCTTGTGTAGGTAGATAAAAATTTATAGAACTGAATGAACCACAAGCCTAGTTTATCTTGATTTTCACTTTTAAAATACAATCACAGTCAACTAGTCAACCATAAAAGCCAAGTACACATCCCTTTGTTTTACCTACTATATTTAAAATATATACCACCTATCAAAACAATACAACCAAACTCATTATTTTACATTAAGATGTATACCTAAATGCACCACATCTTATTAGTTGAATTACATTACATTATTGTATCTTAATTAAATTAACTAACTCATCTTAATCCAAATTAAGGTAAAACATATTAGTGAATATGTACACATATCAAATTAGATTATCTTTTGTGCCCCTAACTATTATATAACCTACCCTAATCCTTTAGACCAAATATTATGACAAGTCACATTTCTTGAGGAACCCCCTCCTTTCTACATGCCATCCCTTAAGTGCATAGCCCCTAAAGGAATTATTTTCCTTATTATGAAAACTCTTTATTCATAAATAACTTGTAGATTAAGAGTGTTTTTCTTTTTATAAATCTTTCTCTTTCCCCTTCTAAGAATTTAACTTTCTTGGCATCAAAGCTAAGCCAACCTTGAATGACCCAAACTATCAAAATACAATTAAGTGTAGTCTCAAACCAATAATTGACTACTCAAGTACAAGGTGCGTCAATGATTTCAAGGACATCAAACTTCTTCATAGTCCACTTGATTGATTTATTACTCTAACTTCTTGATCCCTTTGGGGTGTTTACACTGTCTTAAGATCCAAGGCCACAATATCTCTATAAAGGTGACCCAAAACTCTTCTTCTTTTGGTCTAAAAAATGATGCCTTTACTTCAAGCAATGAATAATTACTTCTCTTTATTTTGAAGTGGAATTATTTTTTTAGTGTAGTTTCCCACCACTTTTTTATTTTTGTAAGTGCTAATTTCTAAAATCTAATGGAAATATCCATTTGAACATTATGTAACTAAAGTTTGTGCGGTGGCACCAAATGTTGGCATAAAACATGTAACTTGGTTATAAATAGTTATGTGTATTGAGTTGACTTTAGTTAGAGTTAATGTAGAGAAAAATTATTATTGTGTGAGATTAGTTGTTATATCCATTCATTAAATTTTATATGTAGGTGTATTCATTCACATTCATAGTACACAATACACATATATTTCCTTCTCAAACTCCCTTTATTTGTATATTTAATTAGAACAACTTTTACACTTCCACATATCTATGTACTCTAAATATCCACACTCTCTAATATATTAATACTCTCTTATATGTTATCCCAATTCTATCTATACTCTAAATACTATGTTTCTCTCTTATCTCATGCTATTCAGAATATACTACCATATTACAACATTGTAGTATAAATACTAACTAGATAACTTTTACAAGTCAATAGCCATGTATTTTCTTCATATATATTATCTTGTATTACTTGTAGGTGATCGAAATGTACCACATTGCATAGCATGGTAGAAACTTCTATCCTGTTAGCCTAGAGATGTGTTTTGCTACTATGGTAGGAATGGAAACTTTGTGGTGATTCTATTCTAGGCATATATACTATTGAATAATCCTGCCAACATGAAAATAGATTATTATGTTGATATGAGTCCACTGGAACTTGATAATCAATATAATAAAAAAGAACATAATAATCAAGATAATTATGAGGATGTCAATATAATAAATCACAATGAACTTAATGGGGTATATCTTGACTAATAAAATTAAAGTTTTATCTAAATTTCACCCAAGACTCTATTAATGTATTAATTATGTGGGAAAAGTTTCCAAATGGTCCTAGAATCTAAGGCCTCACACCAAGGTAAGCATTCCACATCTCAAGTACCTAAACAAGAACCTTTACCACTATCATCTAATCCTTTCAATATAGTACTTTGACATCAGTTATTTAAACCATTATTTTCGATACTATCCATAAGCTTAAACCTTCATTGACATATGTGACATTCACCCAAGGTTGGGGTTATTTTGTTCCACTTAAAATTCACAAATTTTTAGGTACTCTAGTCATGTGGTACATGCCTTCAAACCCCAAACGCTAAGTTTGGATACACCAAAATATCAAACAAGGGAAGCCATGCACTCTCACTTAAGGTGTAGAGAGAGATTACTAAGTATTTTTTGGGCTAGTTCGGAATGGTGCGAACTGTAGGTATTTCATGTTGTTTAAGCTAAGAACTAATAGATAATTTTATTTAAATATGCAATATTTTATTAAACACACAAATACTTAAATCTAAAATAATTCATAACTTAATGCAAGATAAAGGCATAATAAAACATATATCTGAACATCTTCGTTAAGATACTCATATATCACAATAATACAAAAAAGTCTCAGCTCATTCTAACAACATGACAATAACAATAATAAAAACTAAATTAACAAAAAAAACCTCAATGATGACAACAAAATTTTATTTATGATAAGGGAGGGTATTTATACATTCTAATACCACCCATTTAGATTTAAAAAAATAATATATGCCCATGCATGGCATAATTTCTCGACTATAATTAGAATATGTTATTATAAAATATCAACATTGGCCTATTCAAAATCATATTTATTCACCATCATGCCCTATATTATCAAAGTTAGTTTGGTCATTATATTTATGACTAATTCTCTCTTGTTGGGTTGGCGACCATATCCACCTTTCACGCTTTGCAGTTTGTGCAACTATCTTTCCGATTCTCACATTCCGTATTTTTTGTTGCTTCAAAACTTAGTCTCTGTAATTTATCTCCTAAAGACTTTGTCCCATGTGTGTCCCCTGATCTTAATGCGCTTGTTTGATACCAAACGTATTAAAAAAAATTGGTTCTCCTCCTCATGTGTGCACCTATCCTTGAATCCTACATACTCTGACACAATTAACCTCCCGTGTGAATTACATCTCTTTATTCCTATGCACATCCATACTTATCCAAATTTTTGTGTTCAACATCATCCACACTAATATTTTTTTGGTCCTCAGACAAATTTATTATGTTGAATCAAATAATTTGGAAGCATCGTACTTCATCCCTTCTTGAAAATTGGCCCACCTTTTGAACACACACTACATGTTTTCAATGACACTTATTATTTCGATGCCCAATCCCCTTAATGTCAGATGTATTTATTGGATTTATTTTTCCTAATGGTTTACATTAATTATCTTCTCATTGGGTTCCATAATTGTCTCATCAATAAAGCTTTCCTCATCAATAGTCTTCAATTGAAGATCCGAGAAGCACCACTTAAAATCCTTCTTCTTTGCACTTATTTTTTGACAAATTTTTTCAAACTCTTGTAAACAAATTATACGTTCCTCCTTATTTTTATTTATATATACTTGCATGGCTAGTGTGCTCTAATATTTGTATTCTTCATGGAGAAGTGAATTTATTATATTTTTTTGCTTTGAGAAATTACAAAATAGTTGCATGACTTCCACAACACTTTTGGAGAGCTAATTAAATTGTGTCCTCACAATCTTAGAAAACTCATTTTTGGTTTTCTTAATTTCATCCCCTGCATCTTTAGTGCATTTCTGTTTATTTAGGAGTCGATCAATTATAATTTAGAATTTAAAAAAAAAGAAAAAAAATTCCTTGGCCTTGGCTATGTCAAATCCACATAGTATCTTTAGTTGCTCCTTCAATATTCAATGACATAACTTCACAAGTTTGAGCTCCATGACAAACACCTTATACTCCACATCTATGCACTTCCCCTATTCTTCCTCAAGCAAAATTTACGCTAAAGTATGTTTTTACTCTCCCTCTTCAAGTTCCTTCAACACTTCATTTATTGTGAACCTTTATTTTTTTGTAAGTTGCACTAATCATCAAGTTTTTCCTAGCAATCTCTACAATTAATTTAACCAGTGCACTTCCTACTTGTTCATCACTCATATTCATAGGATTTAAAAAAATCAAATCTCATATTTTTTGTTCTTTTGTGATCCATGATTATATTTACTTAATTTGTTATTAGTTACAACAAACCTTTGGAAGTTATAAAAGGCTTCCAACCAGTGCCAATTAAACTTTTACATTGAAAATATTTGAAGATAATTCCTCCTGTTATGATCCCAAATAATGGTATTAGAGCTAGAATATTTGAAGAGGAGGATTGTCACATTAATTATTATTGGCATTTTGATCATATGAAAAAGTATGAAGAAGAGTTGTATGGCATTTTGATTCTGAAAAATAGCACATAAAAATTGTGTGCAATACTATTCAAGAAATAAAGAAGCCCGAGGGTTATGCAAGTGAAGCAGGAGTCTTGATCAAATTGTTGAAGGACTACATCTGATATTTCTCAAGTTAAAAATATGGAAGATGAGTGTAATTATATGACTCCTGAACAACTAGTTCTACATGTTAATCCTTACGCAATTTATAGCACATGTGAATCCCAAGAAAATTTGTGATAATTATCTTATCACACCCATAAAATTGAAGGATATCAAAGAAAATCTGAAGGTGATAAATTGTCCTATTTTTGACCAAGTTTACAAATCCATTAATCTATACAACACTGTAAGCTTCATTTGATCTATATGGTGATTTAAGACAATGGTATGCCTATTTTTGGTTAAGTTTTTTTAAGGTCACTTAGTGCACTTGTACAGTGATATGAAAAGAATACAATAGTAATAAATATTTTATGATAAATTTCTAAGGTAGATAAAATGGCATAGTAGAATTGCTATGAGTATGACACGTAGAGGTTATAAATATGTTTTCATTTGAATTTTTGATTGTGGGCTCCACTAAGGTAGAAAAGCCAACTTTTTGTGCTTGTAATTTTTTTTCTTGCATTTGCAAATTCAAATATATATTAAATATTTTGTCTTTTCAAATTCAAGTTTGTTAAAGGTGAGTCAGATAGAGTATTTTGGTAGTTAATTGTATAAGAGGAGGTTAGGGTTGAAAACCCATTCAATCAATTTTTTGATAAAATTTCCTTTTGACCCTATTTCACATTGGGAAAGATTTTTTTTAATTAATTTTATTTGACAAGTTTCAAAATCATAAAATTGTAGTTAAAATCTATTTGGTGGTAAAGAACAAACCATGTTAGTATTTTTTCTTTTTCGACTTAATTGTCATTTTTGAAAGTTCAGTGGCTAAAATTGTATGTTTGATCTTTGAAAATGGTCAATTCACACCTAAAACTACAAGGAATGGAACACAAACATAGAAAATGCACTCATTTTTAATGAATTATGAGAAATAATGGATAAAGACACTACACCACCCAATGAAGCTACACAATATCTTGAGTATTAAAAATGAGATAAGTGTGCCCTTGATTTATTAAAATCATTGTATTCTATTTTGGTGATTATTCACATTGAAGTTTATAAAAATGATGCATGGAAATCTTGGAAATCATTAAAAGATATATATGACAAAAAACCTACCTATAAAAAGATTGATCATTTAATGCAATTGCTTAATATAAAGATTAGCATTGAAGAATATTTATCTAAAGATCTCTCCTACATGAAAAATCTAAAATAAGAGTATTATAGAATAGGTGGAAAATATGATGATGACATGCTCATTTTCATCACACTAAATTGTCTCAATTCTACATATACCAACTTTGTCTAAATGTTACATCTTAGTGATAAATTCAATGGAGCAAAACTTGACTCTATTTGTGAGTTGTTCAATTAGCATGAGAGACAATTTGCAAAGAAAAAGAGTATGCCTACTAAAGTAGCTTACTGTAAAAAGAGTAGGTTACATCACATAGATCATCACCACGTATAGAGGCAATTTTGGAAACATTCTCCAAAACACTCTCCATATCATTCTATATAGTCTCCATAATGTTCTCATCATCATTCTCTGGGATCTAAAAAATGCAAACATCACCATAGGCACTCCTCTCACTATAGCAGTTCTTCTAGTGATTTAGCTTGGTCTAGATCTAATCAGCACATGGAAGATCCCAAATGTTTCAAATGTGGTGGTATTGGATATGTTACAGACATATGTCCTTCTCGATGACTCCACTCTCTACATATAAATAGAGTTGAATCTAATTATGTGGATCATTCTAGTTAGAGATTTTCTACTTACTCTAACAATTTAGGTTATTTTAACACTTCCACTGATCAGGAGGCATATTATATGGTCAAGTTCTATGGTTTAGATGGACTTGACACCTTATTTTGAGGGATCAATGATTCACCCATCTTGTGCAAGTTATAAGTATCAAGATTGGGATCTATTGTAGAATAATTTTTTGGATTATATTCTTACTTTAGTCTAATTTTGGATTTAAATCCTTGATATTCATGACATGGAGTAGACATGATTGTTTAATTTTATTTTTCTTGTTCCATAGTGTCTCACCTCTTAACTGATAAGGGGAGAAGATATATCATTATTTGGTTTTTTATCATTCATTGGTGAAAGTATGAGTTGACATGGGTTTCTATCACCTTCAGTGTTGAGTAAAAATCATCAATGTTTATTGGACATCATGGAGACATGATATACATAATATAAGTTGATCACTTCGATGGGATTATATATGAAGCTTTATGTGGATTTAGTAGTTGTATAGGTCTTATCATGTTCTATTATAGTATGATATGATGATCATAAGAGATGAGCAAGATTTGATCACGTTCATTAGCTTTTTATGCCATAACACATTGGCTTGGCTTCTTTATGAAGAAGAATCGATTTTAATTAGTACCAAGAGGTAAATTACACTAGTTGTAGTTTTATTAGAGTTTCTTTGATGACTTCAGAGTCATTACTCAAATTATTTCATCTTCTATATGTATTTATATGAAGGAGGAGTTTATTGGATAATTTGTGATCCACGATTATATTTACTTAGTTTGTTATTAGTTTTGTAATAGTTTTATTTGTTTGGGTTGGTTTTTATAACCAACCGTTGGAAGTTATAAAAATATTCCAATGCATAAACCAAATTAAGCTTTTACATTGAAAATATTTGAAGTTTTTTCCTCCTATTATGATGTCGAACACAAGCTTTTATAACTTATGGTAAAGGATTTGATCTTGCAATTCTATGAACTTAAAATAATCATTCATTTACATATTTGTCCAAATAGAATGACATCTACCATATAGGTTTATGTTTTAGCATGTTTGGAAAATACTATATTCCACATGTATAATTATTCAATTCTCACGTCACCCTTGATTTTGGTGTGGTTGTTATCCTATTCTTGTTCCATTTTTAGGTTGCTCTCTTCCATCCAATATGTTTTCTACTTATCTTCTCTTTCTCTGTATTTTATCTCTATACAATTGCATTTATAAAACATTATCTATTTTATCTAAATATGTGGAGTGATGGGTTGTGTTCCAATACACAAGCCATTAGACAACATTGTATATGGACATGTGCTTCTATTTACATGCACATATATTATAAGACCACCTAGTTTTTTTCACACCTTAGCCATAGGAACCATTTGGTTGTTTATTACTTATGGTTCACTAGTAAGCATTTTGAAATTGACCTTGGAGAAGGGATAGTAGACTATGGATAATGTTACCCTTTATAGATAGTGATTTGAAACATTGAGATGACATTTTCTTATGAAATTTATAAGTTTGAATGTAATTCCATAACTCAAACACACCATATAGTAGGTTTCCCCACTTTTTTCTTCTTTTTAAATTAGGAAATTTCGAGTTGGATGAAATCATCACTAGTTGACTTCTTAAAAACACTCACAACTGAAAGTATAAATCATATATAATAGAGTCTAAGGTTAGAGTCTATAGAGTATACATCTACTGAGAAAAAAATGTAGCAATCATATGCTACATCAATAAAAGAACAAGCTGACAATTTCTTCTAAGTCATTTCATTGTCAGAACATAGTGATATTATTTTTGGTATGTTATTTTATAAATGGTAATATATATAAAATTATGAGAAAAATTTCTCCCTAAGGGTAGCTTTCCAATAAAATAAACTATAGATATTTTCCCCTTGATTAAATTATATCACTAAAATCATCTCATTGAGATGATTATTTTAACATATAACTACAATAATCCTTTTACATAACCCTAAGACCCCTTTGGTAATGGTATTTAAAACTAGATATAGAGCCGAGGCTAAGCATAAAGATAAGACCATGGGAGTAGAAGTAGATACTAACTTGAATTACCAAATCATTGATCTATAAAAGTGCATACCAAGCCTCAATGCTAAAAATGCCAAACTAACACACATAATCAATGGTGACCAATGTTATGAAATAATTTTATCCTCAAGAACCATTCAACGTGGTAAAAAAGTTAGGCTTCCCAAAATTTAATCGCACCAAACCTACCAATTGCATTTATCACGTTGAACAATATTTTAGCTCACATAATAAAATTAGGATAAGAATCTACCTATCACATCTTTACATTTAGAAAAAGGATGTCATCTAATGATACCAATGTTATCAAAATTCTATTGAAAAACCCACTTGAGATGGTTGTTTTAAGCTTTTGCTTATCAATTTGGTCCCAATGACTATGAATATTGTACAAAAGCCTTAACCAAATTTAAAATATAGAAATGGTATAATAACAAAAACAATTCTAAAAAAATTGTAAAACCATACTAAAAAGACAGAAGATGATTTTTTCAAAATTGTTTCACTAATAAACTAAAAAATATAATTCACATTGAAGCCAATATGTTCAAAACTTAAAGCATAATAGACGCTTTACGGTTGGCCAAGCTCTTTGAAGATAATATCACATTACAACCTCTATTTAAAAAAAAAGTTTCCTCAAACCCATCTAAATCAAAATGCCGTACCAAAATTCCTCCTCCATAACATGCCCCCATTAAAATCCATATAGAGGTGGGAATGTGCACTAATTGTGAAAACGGTTGTCGTATAATTGCAATAATAAATTCAACTAGGTCCATATATGCATTAGACATAAGTTTTATTTCATAGATTTAGAGTCACCACTTGATTGTGAGGGATGGAAGGATTCTATAGATTATACTGGTGATGAACTAGAACTAGAAGTCAATTAACCCAACACAGCTGAGTCACACATCGAGATATATGTGCACGAGTTTATACGTTTAATCACTCATTGAACTATGAGAGTAAAGGAGTACTTCAATAAACATCCCCTCACTATTATAATTCACACTATTAGCACACATTAAATCGTTGATCCTCGACTGGCGAAACAACTTGATTGTTTTATTCACAATTATTCAAGTTTTAAATTTACGATTCCCAATATAGTAACATTACATTGTAAGGTAAAATTTTGTAATATTAATATTTATATAGCCTCAAAATATATATGATTATTTTTCACTTACGTAAATGTGATGTAGTTCTGAAGATTAATGGCTGCACACTCTTGGACCTATTGTTTGGGACTTTTAAGAACTATGGATGGATTTTTCAAATAATAGCAAGCGATACACACTAAAATGATTCTTTCCAGGATCCACCAATTTCATTAATTTCCATTGTATGAAGAAGCTTCGTATAAAAGGCTCAAATGGGATCATTACTCAAATTTTATTTCTTCCACTCAGCATATCTCATGATTCTAGTCATCATACTAACTTAAAAAATGTTATAGTTAAATATGCATTGGTATTTGAGGAACCAAAAGGTTTCCCACCTTAGTAGGATAACCACTAAGTAAATTTATAAAGCATAAAAAGACAACCTTTAAGAAATGCATTTTGGACATTTCAACGTTTAAACAAGGTGTTATTATTAAAGAGAAGGAGCCCTCAAACATCATAAAGTGTGGTGCATTTCAAAGTAGTAAAGATAATACTTCAAAGGATCACAAAAGAGAAGATATAAAAGTGTACATTAAGTTTTCTAAGAAGTGTGGGAATATTTTAGAACTCTCATTAAATTTATTGTGTAAATTATCTCTTTGTTTATTATTATCCACCACTTATGTGTAAATTTTAATAATTTTTGGCTCACTCAGTCTATTTCTTCTCTTTTTTCTATGTTTATTATATTGTCTATTTTTTGTTCTCTCTTTTGTATAAGCATTTGGGTCCATTAAAAAACCCACCTTTACCCATTATCAAAAATAAATAAAGATTTACACCTCATCAAATTAAGGGAAATCACATTAAACTCATTCTAAGTAGTTTAATCCCAACATTTTCCCATATTTCTACCCTCTTCTTTAAAAGGATAAATTTAAAAATTTGTTTCAAAAGCTAATCAAGGTAGGAGTTACACATCCCAACACAATCCCATAATATTTTCCAATTATATTAATTCACAAAAAAATATGGAACTTTACAACTCTACATGAAATTATTCAAATTAAAAAACTTATTATTAAGGATAAGTTGCCTATCCCTACAATCAATAAACCCCTTGATGAGCTTCATGGTGCCAGATTCTTCTCCAAGTTAGATTTTCAATTTGACTAGAACCAAATAGGAATTTAGGATGAATATATTCATAAAAATACTTTTTAAATGCATGATGGCCATTATGAATTCATTTTTATGACCTTTGGGCTTATCAATGCCACAACGACATTCTAAGGCTTGCTGAATAAATCATTTCATCCATTTTTGTATAAATTCATTAGGGCTTTTTTGGTGATGTTCTCATATATATAAAACTTACGAATACCATATAAATCACATCAAAATTTCCTTTTAACTTATTTTAGAGCACCATCTATGTGAGAAAAGTTCCAAATTTTATTTTTCTCAACACAGGGTTGAGAACCTAGGCCACATTGTACCAACAAAAGGAGTGCTGGTCAACCCTATGAAAATTACTACCATGAAAAATTAGGTTAAACCTAAAACAATTATAATCCCTCATGGGATTATTGGGATAACCAAGTACTACTTGAAATTTGTTAAGCACTGCATAAAAATTGCCATCCCATTGATGACCCTGCTCAAAACATACTCTTTTTTTGTTTATATCCACCAAAACAGCCAATGTGCATTGCCACTATTTTGGTAATACTATAGTTTTTGAATACCTTGGTCATATAAATTAATGATTGTTGCAATGGACTCAATGACATCATCATGCAAGATGGAAGACCCGTCTCCTTTATTACCGAGGCCCTCATTAGGAGAAATATGGTGTGTTCAACATATGATAAAGAAATGATGGCTATCCTTAGTGTGGCCATAAAATGGCATCTATAATTATTTATTCAACACTTTTATATAAAATAAAATTATCAATGTTTCAAGTATTTCTCAGAATAAATAATCTTCTCCTTCAAATATAAAAATGTGTCACAAATTTGATGGAGTATGATTATAAGATCTTTTGTACAAGTGGAAATGAGAATGTGGTCACAAATGAACCATCTCTCCAATATGAGCAACATGAAAAGTTATATACATGATTTATGCCCATTCCTAAGTAGATGTGTGATATTATGTAAGAGTGGCACCAATATAGTCACACATAATAACTCATCAAACAATTTTTCATTGACCTTGTATCCAAATCCAACTGCCCTTGGGATGGTATTCATGAAGATAGAAAGTTTACTTTGTCTTAATTTGTGTATCCAATCTGAGACACAATATTCTTTGAAAAATACAAGCATCACCTTCAACCAGTCATTTGAGTTTCCTAAAAACTTATGAGCTAGTTTATCATAATTTATTTTGATAAGGAATTAAGAAAAATATCAAGAAATTTGTTGGAGTGTGATACATGTCAAAGGAAAAAAGATGAAACAATGGAAATGCCATGTTTCTCCTAATCACTACCTATTTGCAATGAGTCTAGCTAGATATGTCCATGGATCTTATCTAAGACTTGCTAAAATGTGGTAGTAAATTGGTCATATTGGTATTGGGGGATCATCTCTATAAATATTCACATATTTGTGCCTTGGCACATACCTACACTACTTATACCATCATCCAAACATTCATTGAACAAAACTTATGCATTCATAGAATCACTACTTCTATTGTATCTAATAAAGACTAATTTGTTATCAATTGTTTCTAGCAATAACTCTTCAAACAAACAAAAACTTGGCTAAAAATGACTTCTTTCTCTCCCCATTATAAATATGGTAAAACCTAAATTGTCAAAACATTAATGGAAACATATACTCATTAATTTACCTCTTATCAACAACATCATTGAGGTTTATAATTACATCTTGTTGAATGGTGGTACAACACCAATTATCAAAAAACCACCAAGATATATCTCTACTAAGTTGTATATGGTCAAAATCTTCCATCTCAACTCTCTTACCTCCTACAAATATCTCATATCTATAAAATCGATACTACCCTTAGTGCCTGAGAAAATATTATTCGCATTATCAAGGAAAATCTCAACCTAGCACAAAATTACATAAAACAACAGATTAATCAACAACATTCAAAGCCCGGAGTCAAACATGAGGATATAGTTTTATTTTGACTACAATGTTATAAACAATCTTATTTTAAATTAATGTTCTCTATAAAATTTCTCCCATGTTCTGTGAACCTTATAAGGTTATTCAATAGATCGGTCATATTGCATACAAGCAGAAACTTCCATCGTATTCACGTGTTCATCTTGTTTTTAATGTTTCATGTTTAAACAAAGTTTTGGGCCATAATTTTAAATCTTAGACCATCATCCTTGAACTTGATGAAAAAGGATATCTCATTATTGAACCTAGAGTTATATTAGATTAGTGCTCACATCAACATATACCCTTTCCATTAATAAAGTTCTAGTCAAGTGGTACGAGATGTAAGTTGGGAACATCTTCTTCAACTTCAAAAAAAAATTTACTTATCTTCACTTTTGATGACACATATATTTAATATAGACATGTAAGGAACCTTTTGTGCTAACACTTTTCTTTGTAATTTTTTTAATCAATAAAATATATAGACACATATGCTTTGTATGTCCTCCCTTGAGCTAATTGTAATAATACCATATTCATGGGAAGTAGTAGGAGACTAGTATAGAATTAGTTTACATAGGATCTTTTATTAGTGTAAAAGGATCTCACAAATTTCAATTACATTGAGATTTATAAAAAAAGAATTGCCCCCTTGAAGACACCAAAAATATTGTAATGCAATTTTGATTTTTTCTTAATTCAATATAATCATCTTCTATTTCATTCATAATATTATTTCTGTGTATTTATAGTTTATTTGATGTTTTAGTTCAAGACATTTGTATGGGTTACACTATCTATTTTAGACATGCATCACCCTAGCAAGCTCAAAAAGTTTTATTTATTCTCCCTCACTTTATATTTACTCTTGAGAATGAAATCAACTCCATTATCTCTTCTCTAATTGACTCTCCATTGCTTTGATAGACTCATCTAAATCTCCACTAACTAGCACTTATAACCTTTAGTATCTCTTCAAGTTACAATTTATTTGTTACTGGTCCACACATCATATTTATTTTATTTCAGTAAGTTAATTTTATAATTCTACCTCTGTGGGTGAAATGTCTGATTACTATAGACAAATTATGTAACATCCATTGGTTAATGTATAAAAGTCATTTTGAAATCACCCCTTGCATTAAGTGGTAGTTTCTTCATTATATACAAAAAAAAAGGTGAATTTGACTTCTTGGATATGATTGAAACAAATTTGACATAGAAATCTTAATATTTTGAAGTCTTGATGATGTTCCTTAGAATATTCTTGATTTTAAATGATCGACATAATGCTGTTGATATTTATGACAAGTAGGAAAAACATTCACATACATGCACAAAAGTTGGTCCATATTTTTTCCATGTTGCAAGATTTTATATTGACATAAATTATCTTGCATCATATTGTCTACACTTTTGATATATCCAAGAGTGTACTCGATTCTCATGACAGAGAGTTTGAGGCATGGGAAATGAGAATGACAGAAGAAAGGACAATCATGGTCAACTAAAATAAGGTAAAGGACTCTTAGACATTGAAAAATGTATTAATAATACTTATTCAAATAAATAAATAATTAATACACAAGCATCATAAAAATATGTATTATAAAATTTAATAAATGTATAAAAGTTAGAGACAATATTTATGCAACATAATTATAATTTCATAGTAAAAGTATTTCTTAAAAAAATTAAGAGCCAAGCAAAATAAATTTAGGGTCTCATCCCTATTAGTTCGTTTCTAATAACTAAATTTAATTCGTTCTCGAGGAAACCCCATCTTGAATGTTAAAGACAAAAGCTGGAATGTTGAAGATGTTAAAAGACCCACTTTTTCTTGAAATTTTAAGATCAGAACTTTGATGCTCTCATCATCAAGTTCAACTTGAAATCTGTGCAGAGCCATTGTAAGCACGCCTTTAAACTCTTCTAAGTTCTTTGGCAAGAGAAAATTCAAATCCTTTTGTTGGGTTTGATTTGGAAGTTAAGTGGATAAGATGATGAAATTATTGGATAATAAGGATACTTCTGCCCTTAGTGTGTGCAGGGCCAAATATTATCGTCTAATGGTGTAAGTGGGTCTCTCTGTCAGGCCCCTTGGGATACCCGGATGTTTTTCCTTAAATTTTCAATAACATTGTTAATACTTAGAGCCTTATCAATTTTAAGATTTATGCTCTTCACATTTTGAAATGGGCTGTCCTTAAAATTTAGGAGTTGGAGGCAATGAAATCCTATCATGGTAAAATTGAGAAAGCTAGTTTGATGGTTTACATCCGTATCGACAGAAACAATCAAGTGGATTTTGGTATGGTTGACATCCTGGTTAAAAATCTTCTTAGATGTGTCATTCTGAAGAATTTCTAGTTTTCCATTTTTATGTGTTGCATTTTTCCTTTTTGCCATATAGTTATTTTAATTACTTGTTTTCCAGTTTTTGCATGCCATAGGTTTGATCCGGTCTAGTTTTATCCTTTTGGCGTTATGCCTTTTCTAAAGGTTCTCTTGAAACCTGTATTTATTTTCAGTTACTACTGTTAAAGAAATTTGGTTAATACCTTATGCTTTCATGGTCTATCTTTCGATTTTTTTCCACATATGAGTGAAGATTTTCCTCCATTTATAATATTATAAAAATAATGAATTATATTTAGTAATTTTTCTCATTACAAAAAATTAATGATGATTTTGTTTTATTTTTATATATATATAGTAAGTTAGATGTCTCGAGAATGATATATATTAATATATTTTACCTAAATCTATTTAAAATATATATTTTAGTAGTATTTATTACTATGTAAAGTAAATATAAATATTTATATATAAATAATATAAATGTAATATTAAAATAGAAAATAAAGAACACATGATATTAGTAAAAAAATGGGTTGATACTTTATGCTTTCATGGTCTATCTTTCTATTTTTTTCCGCATATGAGTGAAGAGGTTTCCTCCATTTATAATATTTAAAAAATAGTCAATTATATTTAATATTTTTTCTTATTACAAAAAAATTATGATGATTTTGTTTTAAATAGATATTATTCATTTAATTATTAAAATAATAATTAGTATATGATGTAAAATATACTATATATCATTGTAAAGGTAAATTAAAATGTAAATGTCTCGAGAATAATATATATCAATATATTTTACATAAATTTATCTAATATATATATATATATATATATATATATATATATATATATATAACAAAAATTTTATTGTTATTATTATTTATATATATGATCTAGTAAAATTTATATATTACCTATAAATTAGTTATGATTATTTATAATGATTGGAGAATTAATTTTTTATTGATATGATTATATAAAATGTGACATGGTAAAATCTGAATATTATCTATAAATTAATTTTATGATGTGGAAATTTTTTTTATGATAATATTTTTTACAATTTTATTATTATAATTATTTATAAATATAATGCAATATATATATATATATATATATATATATATATATATATATATATATATATATATATATATATATATAAGAGTAAAGGTTGGGTTTTTTGAAAATAGGGACTCATATCCTAGGAGAGAATCAAATATTCAAGGCCTAGACGACTAGATATTATAATACATTAGGCTACATAACAAATAAAACACTAAAAAAAATCCATATAACGATTGAAAAATAGAGAAAAAATGACCACACATGCCAATATTCTCCATAAGAAATAATTGTCTTTCAACCAAAATAAGAACTAAAATAAGTAAAAATCTCCTAGAAGATTTTCTTTGTTAGATCTTAGAGACATTGTCATGGGTTTCATACCCTATTTATTTTTTCCTTTCTTTCTAGTGCTTATAGTTTTCTATTCCCCTTCCTCCTCAATATTTGACAATATAAGAATGGTAATTTCTAGGAATTATGCTTGATTCTGTAAATGAATGAAGGTAGTAGTCTACACTGATGAATCCGATCTATCACTAGTATTTCCATCTATCCTCTCTTGTAACATAGTCACATCTTCCTCCTTATCTCTTGTCTCAACCTCCTTATTTTAAGTTAGCTCTACTTCTTCCAAAGGGGTTTTAGATATAAGATCTAGTTCGTGACTCTCACTTTCACTATCATTCATAGATGGAATCGTAGAATGCTCAATTTATGATTTCTTCCACCCTAATTTTTTTTCTTGAACTTGGAACTTGGACAATAATTTAAAAGATGTCCTATTTTGAACCATCTTTCACACCTCAAGGGGATTCCTTCAAAATTCAAACATTGAATCCAATTTTTTACACCTAACCTCAACTCCATCTGGGCAGACAGTTTCTTAGAAAAATCAACATAAACTAGAATATGGGAAAATGTGGAAAACCACATGTCATCAATGATTCTATCAGAGGTCCAAAATTTCCCTATGGTATTTCTAATGGCTGCAAACACCAAATCATTCCAAAATTAGTAAGTCAAATTTGGGAGCCTAATCCAAATCAGTTTGAAAGTGAAAATTTCAATTTGGGCATTGAAATCTCGATGCCATGGTTTCACCAAAAGATTATGGTTATCTTACTTCCAAATAGAGTCTTTTAAAATAGCCTCTTTATCTTCTATAAAATTAAAAATTGAAATAAAAAATCATCTAGCATAGAGGTGAATATCTATTTTACCATTGACCAGAGGTTGCCATCTAGTAGAAATCCATTCATGAAGTGCTGACAAAGTCAACCAAAAACCATAGAATTTATAGATTAGACCTTAGGAAGAAAACCATTTTCCCCTTTCATAAATAACTTCAATCTCTTGGCCATTGAACAAGACAGTAGGGGTGTCTTTCACTAGCCTTATAAGAGAGATTGGTTTAAGTCCTCCTATAGTTTCTAAAAATGATCTTCCTCCTAATGAATGCTCTACATCTTTCAGTGAATTTAAAAACCCCCTAACATCAGATGCCATCTTAGGCAAGAACCCTTTACACTCAAATGCCATCTTAGGCATTTGACCAACAAATTTTTGACTATTAGATATGGAAGGAGATGACTTGATCTTGGTGTCCGTTCCCCTTTTCTTTGCATATAAAGATATAGCTTTTTCAAAACTGTTCAAAGCAGGGCACTCTGCTATGATGGCCAACAGATGAACACTGTCCCTACTTGCTACCACATACTTCACAGTTATTGGTAGAATACCATTGCTCCTATTTCTACCATGCACTCCACTATGATTGGTGGATAAAAACCATTGTCCCTACTTGCTACCACCTTCACTGACCTAGATTCCTTAGTTAGAATGGAAAATCTGTTGTCAAACAAGCTACCATATCTACTCTTGATCTCCTCTAGCATTAGCTCCCTTGTCTTAATCATTGTTCTGGATACAGTTAAAATCCTAGCCTTAATGATTTGAAAATATTTGATTATTTTTCCTTCTATCAGTGCTCAAGTAATATTTTAATTATAAATTAATTATGATTATTTGTATATTATCTATTTATTTATTATGACGTAGTAATATTTTTTATGATAATTTATTTTTACAATTTTTTTTTGTGATTATCTGTAAATGTGATGTGGTAAAATCTATATATTAATTATGATTATCTAGGTATTATTTATTTATTTATTATCATGTTGTGATATTTTTTATGATAATTTATTGTTGAAATTTTATTGTTATGATTATTTATAAATATGATGCATCTATATATTACTTATAAATTTATGATTATCTCTATAATATCTAATTAATTATTATTATCTTGATAATAATAAATTAGTTATGATTATTGTATATTATCTATTTATTATTATGATGTAATATATTTTATGATAATTTACAATTTCATTGTTATGATTATTTATAAATAGGATGTGTAATTAATTATGATTATTTATAAATTATTTATTTTTTTATTTATTATGATATTATATTACCTGTAAATTACTTATGATTATTTTTATACTATTCATTTATCATAATGTGATAATATTTTTTATAATAATTATAAATATTATGTGGTAAAATGTATATATATTTTTTATAAATTAGTTATGATTATTTATATTTTATTTATTTATTTATTATCATTTGGTGATTTTTTTTTGATAATTTGTTTTTAAATTTTCATTATCAATTATTAAAATTAATTATTTTTATAATTTTATTATTGTAAATATGATGTGATAAAATCTATATTTATTATATTTATAATTTTAAAAAAAAAAAATTAATAGTTATGATTATTTATAAATATGATGTGGTAAATTATATATTACTTATAAATTAATTATGATTATGTAGTTATTTATAAATATAATGCAATAAAACTTATATATTTTTAATAAATTAATTATGATTATTTATATATTATATATTTATTCATTAATTATGATATTGTAATACAATAAAACTAATCAAATGGAAGTTAATTTCATACTAAAAATAATAATTTTTAAAATATTAAATGTAAAAAGTTTGTATTTTATTTGCATAATAATATGGAAAGACAATTAAATCATCATCATCATCATTTCTTTAGCTCTATTTTATATTTTTATTTGTTTTTATGGTTTGAATATATATATATATATATATATATATATATATATATATATATATATATATATATATATAAATATATATATATAATAACACTGTCATGTGAGTTGTTTTATTTATTTTTATTTAATTATGTTAAATTTTAAATAATTAAATTAAATTATTTTATTTTTTATTTTATATTGTCAATTTTTAAATAATTAAATGTTAACATTCTCATGAGTCATTACAGCTCTCAACCTCTTTCTAAATGTCATTGTAAGAACACCTATCAATATAATTATCTTTTAATTTTGAAACAATCAATTAACATTCTTGAGAGTCATTACAGCGCTCAACCTCTTTCTAAATGTCATTATAGGAACACCTATCAATATAATTATCTTTTAATTTGGAAACAATCAATATAAATAAAATAATCAATAACAATCGTAAACGAATGTTTCTTTCTAAAATTTTAAAAAACCATGCATTAAAGAACAAAATCAGCTTTAGAACTACGAAGAAGCAATCATAATAGAATAGGAGGTAAAAAAAAAAAAATGAAACACACTTACGAAAGCTATTCGTTACGAAAATGGAACATCACTCAATAAAAATGAAAGTTAAAATAGAATAGGGACACATCAGTCGCCATCTTTACATTGCGAATCGAACCTGTGACCTCCCCAACTTCGACTCGATCACAGGTGGCGTATTTTTTTAGGCCATTACAGCCCTGAGAAAACGTTGTAGATAGAGCTTGGTGAAGGTGGACTCTGTTCTTGAATTCATGTTTTTCAAACAATAAAAAACATGCTCGTATTATAACAAAATGCCATCCTACTTGTTTATCATAAGACACTGGTATCCAGATCTAGCATTCGCAATCTTGACCATAAATCGGTTTACAACATCATCACACAACCTCAAAAAAAACAAAACAAAATTGCAGATGCTTTCTGTTAGAATAAAGAGGGAGCAAAGGCGATATAAAGGGGATTTCACGCACTGAAATAATAATCCTTGTGAAACAAATAAGAGAAGAGACAAAAAGTAGGAATGAAAAGGATGGCGGAGGGGTGGACCATGTTTAAGAGAGGAGGCCCATGGAAGCACATGCACTGCTATTATTAATTGCATTACTCTGCTCAAAGATAACGACATTCGTCTGCCTACATTACCGTGCGTTTAAATAGTTAAATTCCCTTAAAATAGTATCATGCATAGGGATAGCTTGCCAGAATCTAACTCTTTACAGGTGTTGGGATCAAGATGGTGACGTGCCGATTCCCCTCGGTGCTCTTTTTTCTTGTCACCTTGCAATAGATGATTCGAATAAGCATGTTTGTTTGATTGTCAAATATTGTTGTCGGGTTTTTTCTCTCTGTGTTATTTTATGGGGAAAGGACATTCATTCACTACCGACGTTTCTGTCGAAAGGAAAATATGCCTACGAAGGCACTCATTGCTTTCATAGTAAAGTATTGAAGCAAGAGGCATGGTTATGCATTCCGTATATGAGATGTAGACTTGTTTGTTCCTGTCAAGAGCTTCACATCTGAGGTCATGTGAGGTGTGTATTGTCTCTCTCAACCGTTCATGCCTTTCATTCTTATCTTTTATCTCTTGACAATGTCTGCGTATCGATGGTATTTCTGTGATGCGTCTCAATTGTGAGTTGTTACTATTTTGTTTTGTGGTTGTACTGTTGTGTTAGGTATATCATAAGAGGATTAGAGTTTAAAAAGTGTTTTTATCAATGTCAAACATCATCTGTTTCTCTTTTGCACAACTGAATTACTTCAAAGTCGGCAGGATTTCTTCTTTCGAGGTATTTCACGAATCTTTCCACTCACATCCGCTCTTTTTCCTTTTCTCTCCATGCTTTATCTTATTCATTGTCGTAATGGGGTGGTTTGGAATCATGGCTCCCGTAAATGAATGATGTCTACCTGTACGAGTCCTTGTCGAGTTGCTCCACACTTTAGCTGCCTGCCGTATGCATGTTTGTGGACTATTCCATCATGGCCCATAGACAAATGAATAAATCTAAAAAATGCACAGTAATATTACATGCTGTACATAATCAGATTTGAAGAGGTTGAGTTGAATTTAGAGGGGGGTGGACGTTCAATCTATAGAGGGCTAGAGAAATGTAGAGGAAATTGGGAAGCTTCTAGACGTGAATGATACAATTTAGAAAAGGAAAGATTTTGGAGAGGATCTAGAAGCTGGAAGAATCTAGAGAGAGGATAGTTCTAGAATGAAACCATTGTTATAGGTGGAAACAAATGAGTATTATTCTAATACCTCTCATAATATTTATTTGGGTTATAAGATTTTAATATGGGTCTTCTTAACTTGGTCTGATCAAGTATTTAGTTACTAAGTATATTATATCACCTAATGTTTCATGTGTACTTCAAAAAGAGAAACATCGGTAAGATGTAACATACCTCCAAATTTGATAAATTTAATTGTAGACAATACTTTAATAAATATATTTGTAGTTTAGTTTTCTTTCACCAAAACATTAGTTCCACCACCTTCTCATCTATCAAGTCACAAACAAAGTCGTAATGTACTTCAATATGTTTTGAATTGGTATGAAATACAAGATTTTTTTGCCAACTTGATAGTGTTTTGATTGTCATAGAATATAGTAGTTGGATGATTGTGTGGTCGATGAACTTCCTCTCATAGTCTTCTTAGCCACAAACCTCTTCATATGCCTTTGAAGAACAAAAATATTTAGCCTTTGTAGACAAGAGAGACATTGTAGCATGCTTGTTACTATGCCATGAGACTGTCCCTAAATTGAGGTGAAATACATATCCTAAAGTTGATTTTCTATCATCTACATCACCTACATGATCTGAATTTGTATAGCCCACTAAGGTAGGTTCACCTCCTTGTCTATATTCAATTCCAAGTTGATATATACCTTTAATATACTTTAGTAATCTTTTGGTTGCTTTCAGATGGTCAACATGAGGATCTATGTACCTAGAAATAATGCCAACTGCATATGCAATATTTCGTCTAGTGATAGTGAGGTATAAGAGATTACAAACAAGTTGTCAATACAATGTTCCATCACATGGTGTACTATTTGGTTTACACTATAACATCCTAAATTTTATTAATACATCAAGGGCATATTTGGATTGAGAAAATGAGATATTATATTTTTCTTGCCATACATGCATACCCAAAAATTAGTGCATTAGCCCTAAGTTGCTTATCTCAAACACCTTTCTATGTTATTCCTTATTGTCTACAATATACTACATATGATCCCTTGTAATGATTAGATAAATCCATATGATCCCTTGTAATCCCAAACCAAAACCTATTGAAATAGGGACTACTACGAAATCAACATGGAAAGGGATATCCATTGTTATGGAGGATATGGAAAGAAATAAACAGCTATTGGAAGACTTTAAATTGAAGGTGCAACAAGTAGGGTTTGGCCTGGCCAAGCTCATCTAGGATTTAAATGCATTACACAAACATGCCAAAGTAACTATTCAAGCCTTTGTTCATTCTACTCAGCACCCACAGTCCCCTACTGTGAAATCACCAAAGGTTTTAGAATCCCCCCTAGGGCTCCCCCAAATAGGCCCCCCCTAAATAGTCTCCCATGCAGGCTAAAGGAAAAAAGTACCCTAGAATGATCTTCCCAGGTAAAGCCGTTGAAGGCCCCAAAAATCTTACTCAAGCTAAAGTTTCAAAGGACAAAATGACCATCCTAGCGAAGGGCACTGCTGATGTTGATGAACCCCAGAAGGGACTCTCCTCCTAATTTTTTTATGGTTTCCTTTTTTTTGTTTGCATTTTAAGTACTGTTACTTTTTATTTTTGACTTCTTGGCCCTGGTAGTCCTATTTAAACTTGTATGATGCACTCTTGTGATTTCAACTCCCTGTAAAACTAGGCTTTTAGCGTATCAAATTAAAAACATTCAATTATCAGTATGTTTTAGATACATACACCGATCAACATTGATTATTATGAATCATGCTTGAAAAAAGCACTTGCTTGTTTTTGAGTACCATTCCTTTGGAGTTTATTTAAGACCATATAGTGAATTTTTTTGATCTACAAATTATATGGTATTCACTAAGTTTGATAAACTATGGTGGTTGTTGCATATAAGTTTATTCCCTTAAATTAACATGTAATAAAGCACTCTTAACATCTATTTGATGAATTTTCCATCCATATTTTATAGCTAGGTAAACTATCATAGGAATAAATGTTATTTTAGAATCTAGAGAAAAAAAATTCACTATAATCAATAACTACATTTTTTTAAAAACCTCTAGTCACCAACCTTGCCCTGTACTTCTCCACATCTCCATTTGATGTGATTTTTATCTTGTAGGTAAATCTATAAGTAGTTGCATTATTTCTTTATGGAAGGGTTTTCATGTGCCAAGTGTTAATTTTAATTAGAGAGTTGTACCCATCCTTCATTATTGCTTCCCATTCACCTTTTTATTTTATTTGTTTATATGTGTTTAGATCATCCACCTCCATCACCATAGTTATAAGAGCATAGTTAAAAATAAGATGTTTAAGACCTTCTTGGTATATTTAATGCATACTTCTTGTATTTCATTTTCTTGCATTTTCATTTTTATTTCATGCCTCATTTTGAGTCCCTACTTCTATAAAAGATGTCACACCTTCATTTTAGTCATCAACATTAGTAACCTCATCCTCTTCAATCAATACTCGAAGAGAAGACATTTTAGTGGAATTGTTACTATTAACAACATTGTCTTCATCAAACCATACATTACTTTTAATATGGATTTATTTAGTTATATAATTACATAACCTATATGCTTTTGATTCTTCACTATACCCAATCATTATTTACTTCTCACTTTTATTATCTAACTTTATCCTCTTTTATCAGGAATATGAGCCTATGTGTTACAACCAAATAATAAGAAGTGAGGAACTATGGGATTTCTACTACTTTGTGCCTCTTTTTTTAATTACATTCATGATTGCCTTAGTAGGGTCCCTATTGAGAATATAAGCATATGTATAAATTGATTCAGTCCAAAATTTAATTTCTAGATTTCTAGAGTATAACTTACATTTAGCCATTTCCATCAAAGTCCTATTATTTATTTCTACAACCTAATTTATTTGAAGTGTGTAGGAAATATTGGATTGTTTATTTATGCCATATTACTTTTAAAAATATAATAAAATTTTATTTATATATTTTATACATCTATTTGTCCTTATTATTCTTGGAGACCTTACACTTTGTTTTTTTTGCTAGAACCTTAAACTGTTAGAGTTTATCAAACAAGTCACTCTTATTTTAAATAAAATATTCCCAAATTATTTTATGTAGTCATCTATGGACGTATGTACATACCTTGAAATTGTGCATATGAAGGTGTATTAATCTCCATTAAATCAATATGAACCAAATGCGAATGAACCTTTGCTCTCCCTGACTTTCCTTGTGGAAAGTTTTCCACATGCTGCTTTCCCATAGCACAACCTTCACACCCGATGTGCCATTGAGATATTTTTGGAAGCCGATAGACCATGTTCTATTTCACCATAAGTCCAATACCTTGATAATTAACATGTCCCAAATACTCATTCCATATTCTACTCATATCATTATTTTTTGTAATTGCACAAATATGCCTATCTTCACACTTAGAGGTAAATTCCTGAAATTTATAAAATCTATTTTCAACATTGCCTATGATAGTGACCTTAAATTTATTATTCACATCTTTGATTAAGCTTTTTTCCTTATATAAATCTACCTTGTATCCTTGATTTGTAATTTTAAATACTAAATAAATCTTATTTTTAAGTTTGAAAGTCACTTCACATTTTTCAAAAACCATCATCAACTTTGACATTTCTAATCCTTTTATCTTCTAAAACACATTTATGACCCAAGAAGATTATTTTTTGTGTTATTAGTAACATCATGAAATATAAAATACAATTGGATAATGTAAATCAAAACATAATTGAAATATTTGACTAATCTAAGCATGTCTCACCATATTGAGCAAGATTAAAGAATGAAAATAAAATTGGAAAAATATAACCTGTTATATCTTCTTTATCCACTTGAAAAATTAAGATGAGTTTATATAATATGTAGTTTCAAAGGTGGGTCGAGATGCATAGGCAATTGAACAACACCTCCCCTTATAAATGGATAATCAGATTGGATGAATAAAGATGTGAGTTGAAGATTGGATTCAGAAAGTAGCATCACTTCATTACACAAATAAGTTTATTTAGAATGGATATGAGGTCCTCCATTTATGGACATTCTTGATTGATGTGGACTGTGGGATGAAGATTAATATCACTCGATGGGAAGAATTACTACATGGCATTTAATTCCATGTAGTAAATCCACTCATGAATGCAAGTTTGTAGTGTTTAAGAGGATCCAATTAATAATATTTTGAGTGTGTAAGAGCATGCCATTAAATTTTATTGCCACTCGTATCCTTGTGTTTATTTTGTCTTAGGAAAGAAAATTCAAATTTCAGTTTCTGATTTTTAAACTATAAAGTGGATCCTTTGATGATGCTCCCTGAAGAGGTGATGTAGGGAGGAAGGATGAAGACAGGGTCTCAAAAAAGAGGGTAAGATAGTAGAATGGAATAATAAGGATGGGATTGGAGAGATGAGATTCACCCATGGATGATATTAACTCACTTGAGTTAAGACTTGTACATTTTGATTTTCTATGATGATGAATTGATTTGCCTCAATCATAGTAGATTTGGAAGGGATAAATCATGGGATAAGTTGCATGCTTTGATTTACCATAGCAAGGTGGATTTGGGAAGGACACATCCATAAAATGTTATAGATAGAAACTAGGAATGATCTATCCCAAAGATGAGTTGCACATTTGATTACCCAACTAGGGTAGATTTTGTGAGCTTAGATTGGATGGATGATTTATGACTAGTTAATTAATGTATCGATTTATTTGCAAGCATAGATCAATGATTTAATCAGTCACGTGGATTAATGATGAGATGACCATGGAGATTGATGATTTATGAATGACAAGAAGTTGATATGCTAATGTAAAATTATGTCATGATGGTATAAAGACTTTTTAAAGACTAAATAAGACACATAAAATCAAACACTTGAGGATGCCCTATGAAATGCAACAATGATTGAAGAATGATGTGATTATACATGGATAATTAGTTAGAAGAAATGGATGTTAAAATATGAATGTAAATGGGAAATTAAAAGGAAAAAATAATAACAAGAATGGTGATAGAAATAGAAACAAGAATGGTCAAGCTGACCTTAGAAATTCCATGTGACTGAGCATTGCCTACATAGTCTTAATGGAATATAGATCCATGTAATTTTCACAAGGGAGGAATAATGAGTATAAATGAGGAAGATGACTAAATGATTTAACCTTGACTTGGTTGAAGATGGATAAGATGCTTGGATTTTGACTTTTCAAGGGGATATACTACCATTTTATTACAGCCTCCACAATATTTTTAATTTGATTTTTGATTTTTGATTCTTTTCATGAAAGCATACACCATAATATAATAAACCATAATGACTTGGATGTAATCTGCATAAGGGATGACCCTGATCCAATAGAAAAATTAAAAAAATGTGCCATGACATGGAAAAATCATAAAGACACTAGTAATGTATGTCAATGGATAAACTTATTTACAATTTTGTGGCAAGAAGAATCATGATATGGACATACCATGATGATCTTTTTTAAAAATGTATATGGACTAAATCAAGGCACAAAAAGAAAAATTAAACAAATAAGTTAGCAAGCAAACACACATAAACATGAAAATAAAACAAACATAAAACATATTGTCGTTAATCAAGTCAAAATCCAGATGTGAAGGATCAATGATGATAATAGATATATTGATGCAGAAAAACTAGGCCAACCTTTCAGAAGCCATAAATTTTGACCCATAACTCTATTTCAGATCTTCCACATGCCAAAATGATCATCTTGAAAAGTTTGTTTCTGTCTCTAGGTAGTTCTACCTGCCTACGAATATTTTTGACATTTTTTGGAGGCTATACGTGATCATCTGAGTGTCTAAAATTGTGATTTACTTATTTTTTCAAGTATTCTCTATTTTTTAAAATCATATATTTTTAGAACTGAACAACAATTTCAATTGAATTTCAGCCCATATTCTAATTATAGTGTTTAGGTTATTTTAGGAGATTTTTGAGATATTTCAAGAGTTTTTAAAAATAAGCATTTTTTTTAGATTTTTTTTTTTTTTTTTTGAATTATGCATGTAAACTCTAATTTCTAAGTTGAGGCTTATTTAAGCATGGTTTGGGTTTGTAATTATTTCAAGTCATTCAATATGAATCAATACAAGTTATTGTTCAGAATCTTGGCCTATTGGTAATTTTTTTTGTCTTGTTAGTTTTTGGGTTCATTATTTAGTTTTAGAGAAAGTTTGAATCTTGAAGGATTAAAGAATGGCAAGGAGATGATGAAGTGTTACACAGATGAACCTAAATATACAAGAGTTATAGAGGCTATCTCAATAATTAATAGAGGTTATCACCTATCAACATAGAAGATAAGGTGGTGATGAGGAAGACACAGATCATGATGAAGAAATTCAGTAAGAAGAAGAACAACAAGAGCAACCACCATCGATGGAAGAGAGGATGGTTCAAGATTTAGAAGGAAGAAATAAAGGAATCAAGGTTGATGTTCCATATTATAGATGAAATTGAAAACTAGAGGAGTTGGTAGATTGGATGAATAGCATGGAGAATTTACTCAAGTGGAAGACTATGAGAGAAGACAAGAGGGTAAAGTTTGCATGCATAAAATTGAAAGGTCATGCAATGATTTGGTGGGATCACCTATAGAAATAGAGACAGAGAAAAGGTAAAAAAAATATTAATTCTTGAAAAAAAATGGAGAAGAATCTAAGGGAGAAATTTCTTCTGGTGGATTATACACAAACCTTGTATAGAAGATTTAAGAATTTAAGTTAGAAAGATCATAGTCTACAAGAGTATACAGATGAATTTTATAAGATTCCCATACGAGTGGATCATGATGAAATAGAAGAGCATATGTCTGCAAGGTATGTAAATGGTTTGAAATTTTTTATTTAAGATGAATTAAGCATGCATATAATACTTAACATGGATGAGACTTATCAATTAACTTTGAAGGTAGAAGAAAACAAAATAGACAAAAGTTTAGGACATCTACTGGTCCAAAAAGAGGTAGATCTCATCCAATAAGGGGATGAGGTGGGTTTAATACCACCATATGTGGTTTTAATGACAATAAAAGTGAATCATCATGTGGTGCAGAAAAGCAAGATGATGATAGGCAAGGGTTTCAATACCAACAAAGAGGAAAAGGATTTCAGAGAAGAAAATGTTATGGTGGTACTAAAATATTGTTTATACATAAACGTAGATCTTATGTCTATTATAGATGTAGAGAAAAAGAGAATAGAGTGTTTGATTGTTCACAGTATCGATATCAAGAAAGGAGGCAAGAAGATCGCTCAAGCGTAAATTTAGTTTAAGCTGAAATAGAAGAGCAAAATATTGAAATTTCACCAATAGATGTTGGAGATAATCTCATGATGAGAAGAACCATGATCACTCTAAGGATCAAATGTAGAATAAAGAAGGTGGTGATACATGGTTGTGACCAAATATTTTTTGAACAAGATGTACTTCAGGTGGAAAGGTATTCAAAGTAATTATAGATGGTGGTAGTTGTGGAAATATGGTTTTTAAAGAAATGATTGAGAAACTAAATCTACAATGTGAAAAGAATCCTAATCCTTATCGGATTTCAGGGTTTAATGAAGGGAATGGAGTTAAAATAGATAAAATATTCTTAATCAAGTTTTCTATATGAAAGAGTTATAATGATGAAATATTGTGTGATGTTATTCTGATGGATGTATGTCATGTGTTATTATGAAGACCTTGGCAATTTTATAGAAAAGTAATGAATGATGGAGAAAAGAACACATACACTTTTTGAAAAGGTGGTACAAAGGTAGTTTTGTTACCTCTCAAAGGGGAAGAGAAGATAGAAAGCATGCTCTCTACTAAAAAATTTATCCAAGATATGAAGGTAGCAGATTATTGCTATGCATTAGTAGCAAAGAATGAAGAAACATAAATGGTGTCAATACCAACAGAAGCAACACGTGAGAGAATATGTAGATGGTATTCCTAATGAGTTACCAAATGGTTTACTGTTGAAGAGATAAATAAAACATTACATTGATTTTGATTCCAAGATCAACTCTACCCAATCAAGCATCTTATAAGATGAATCCAACAGAACATGCAGAATTAAATAAATAGGTTACTAAATCGCTAAGTGAGGAAGGTGATAAGGAAGAGTATGAGTCTGTGTGCAACACTAGAATTGATAACTTCAAAGAAAAATAGAATATGGAGAATGTGTGTGGATATTAGATAAATTAACAAAATTACAATAAAGCATAAGTTTTATATACCTTGTTTAGTTTATATGATGGATGTGCTTGTAGGAGCAAAATATTTTAATAAGATTGATCTAAAGAGTGGTTATTATCAAATTCAAATTCATGGAGATGAATGGAAAACTGCATTAAAGACTATGGATGGCTTATATGAGTGGATGGTGATGTCATTTAGATTATCTAATGCACTTAGCACATTTATGAGGGTGATGAATACAATGCTACACGAATATATTGATAAGTTTGTAATTG
Organism: Torreya grandis; assembly: GCA_037957365.1. Taxonomy (NCBI): domain Eukaryota; kingdom Viridiplantae; phylum Streptophyta; class Pinopsida; order Cupressales; family Taxaceae; genus Torreya; species Torreya grandis. The sequence continues at coordinate 146,284 of JARHVA010004802.1, read as the reverse complement.
TTTATTTTGATGATATTTTGATATATAGTAATACTAAAGAAGAATACTAACAACATTTGAGAATGATAATGGATTTGTTAAGAAACGAGAAGTTGTATGCAAATTTGAAGAAGTGTGGGTTTATGTAGAATAGTTTGGTATTTTTAGAATTTGAAGTTTCACCAGATGGTGTGAAAATAGATGAAGAAAAGATGAAGGTGATTATTGAGTGGCATATTCCAAAAAGCATTACAAAGGTTATAAGTTTCCTTGGTTTAGCAACATTTTATAGAAAATTTATTAAAAAATTTAGTAATATTATGGCTCCAATAACAAATTACATAAGAGGGAAGGAATTTGATGGACTAGAACAGCCATAGAAAGCTTTGAATTTTTTAAGAAGAATATTATAGAAATATCAATTTTATCATTACCAAAATAATAACAAAGTGTTTGAGATTGATTTTGCTTCTTTATTTGTGGAAATTAGTGCTCTACTGAGTCAAGAAGGAAAGCCAATAACATATTTTAGTGAGAAATTGAATGAGGTAAGAACAAAGTATGTTACTTATGATGTTGAACTTTATGAAATTGTACAAGCATTAAGACATTAGAGACATTATCTAGTGCCTAAGGAGTTTATACTATTTACAGATCATGAAACTTTAACGTATGTGAATACAAAAAAAAATTTGAATAGTAGGCATGCAAAGTGGTTTTTTTTCTTACAGGGGTATAAGTTTATGTTGAAACATATATAAAACAAATAAAATCATGTAGTTAATGCATTGAGCAGGAGGATAGCATTATTAACTACTATGGTGAGTGAAGTAGTTTAATTTGAAGCTATCAAAGAATTATATGATACTGATCCATATTTAATAAGGTAGTTGAGAAGTGCAGGAATCCATTAATAGGTGGGACATATGTTATTCATTATGAGTATCTTCTACAAGAAGGTTATCTCTTCAAAGTAAAATAATTATGCATTCCAGTTGGGTCTCCAAAAGATAATATAATAAGATAATTACATAGTGGTGGTTTCGCTGGACATTTTGGTAAGATGAAGACAATAAATTTAGTGGAGAAAAAGTATTCTTGGCCAAAGATGAAGAGAGATTTGACAAGGTATGTTTCAAGGTGTAGAAAATGCTAGCTGGCTAAAGGACATGCATAAAATACTGGACTATACATGCCATTACCAGTTCTAAAAGGACCATGGATAGATTTGAGTATAGATGTTGTGTTGAGATTGTCTAATACACATAGAGGTAATGATTTAGTTTTTGTTGTTGTAGATAGAGTTTTTAAAATGCCTCATTTCATTACATGTAAGAAAACCAATGATGCCACTATGGTTGCATAATTATTTTTTAAAGATATTGTGAGATTGCATGGTGTTCCCAAAAATATTAGTTTAGATAGAGACATGAAATTTCTAAGTTATTTCTGGAGAACTTTATGAAATAAAAAACGTACTAAGCTACAATTCAATAATGCATATCACCCACAAATAGATGGATAAATAGAAGTTGTGAGTAGGAGCTTAGAAAATTTATTGAGATTCATAGTGGGAGAGAAGCCAAAGCAATGGGACTTACCTACCTAGGAATGTTTTTCATATTTTTTAGATGCTATATGTGATCATTTGAGGATCTAATATTGCTATTTAATTTTTCTTTTGGGTTTTTTTTTTTGTCTTTTTGTTCTTTTTTTCAAATTTTATATTTGTAGAACCAGACATCAACTTCAATTGAATTTCGTCTCATAGTCTAATTATATTGTTCAGGATATTTTGAGAGATTTTTGGAATATTTTAGGATTTTTGAAAAATATACATTTTTTTTAGTTTTTTTTTAAATTTTGCATGTAAACTCTAATTTATAATTTGAGTCTTATTTAAGCATGGTTTATATTTGTAATTATTTTAATTCGTTCAATATGACTCAATGCAATTTTTTGTTCAGAATCTTGTCCTATTGTTGATTTCATTTATCTTATTAATTTTGAGGTTCATTATATATGGTGCCCTAAGTAAGGATGTATTCAAGCGGATTGAATTAGTTTGACTGATTTGATCAAAGATATTGACTAAATTTTTGATAAGACAATTTTTTTTTGGATTTTTTGGTCTTTAATCTCTTTTAGGGATTTTTGCATTCAAGGGGATTGAATTAGTTTGACTGATTTGATCAAAGATATTGACTAAATTTTTGATAAGATAGGTTTTTTTGGATTTTTTGGTCTTTAATCTCTTTTAGGGATTTTTGGCCTTTTCTGATGTTTTTGGATTTTTTGATATTTTAGGGATTTTAAGGATTTAATGATGTTTTAAGAAATTTTGGTTAACATTTTTCTTAATGATTTAATGATGTTTGTTTTATTTTATCATGTATGGAAAAAAAGCTACTAAGAATGGAAAAATTTGTTCAAATAATTTTTTTTTTTTTTTTTTTGAGACAAAACATATTGGTATTTCTAATCATAAACACCACTTGGATAGCCATTGGATGCAAAATATGTCAACTCAAATATGTGCTTCTATCATGTATAAGTGTTTTTGAATAAATTATTATTCTATGAAAATATATGCTTCTATCATGTATAACATGTAAAACATATAAAACATTCATATGCAATTGTTGGTCATATGATTTTATTTTATTTATACACCATTGTTTAAAAATAAATTATGAAATCATTTATGATCTCAATTTGTATCATATTAAATGTGTAAAGAAAGTGTAATAAAACATGTATTTTGTGAAAAATGCAATCACCACAATGTAATTGTATGATTTAATTTTGAAAATAATTTCATATTTAAAAGCATTTTTAATTGTTGAGTTGTATCACATATTTTTTAACATCAATTGAAATTTGTGTAACATCTTATTCATTAGTTTTTCTTCCATTTTTAGGGCCATTCACAAACAGTGATAAAATAACAACATGCAAAGTACCACATGCCATAAATACGTTAAGGATTTTTTTAATAATAAATTTGTATTACATAGTGGCATATAGGTCATTTCTTGAACATACATGTGTCATCTAATTGGAGTATTTTTTGAAATCTGTTTTCATATTATGATAGACGTAAAAATGAAAGTTAGTTTTTATTAGTGTAAGTTTTTATTTTTCCCTATTTATTAATTAGGGAAATTGTATTTCTTGTGCATACATGGAGTTTTCCTACATTTGTGTAATAAGCTAGCTTATGTGGAGGTGTGTGTCATAGATGTGTCATAGGTGTCATAAGAATGTCATAAGTAATTCCATTGATGGGAGTTACTTCTTTACTCTTAGCACCTTGTCATCACCTTTCATGGAGGAGTTACATTCTATTCTTGGGGTGCCTTGTCCACCTTTTGTGGAGGAGTTACTTTCATACTCTCCTATTTTTATTCCTCACTTTGGCCATCTCATGCTAATCAAATTTTGGTTTTCTTCATTTTGTCTTATGCAATTTCTCTTATTGTGTTATTTTCAAATTGCTTTAGCATCTTGTGGTGTGCACTTACTTCAACTTGTGTGATCACGTCTCCATTACACTCGTATTATCTGGATTCTGGCAACAACTCTAATATGGTATCAAAGCTTTCCCGGTAATCTTGTGTGTGATTATGCTTTTAGCTTATTTTGAAATCAAGAGGAGTGGAGTTCATTTTTTTAATTCTAGTTTGGTCTAAAGTTTAAAAAATATTACTTCTGGTTGGTTTTCTTGGAATTCCCAGGCTTTTGGTTGTCTTCACTTCAGGGAGCTGCATTCAACAGCTGAAGAAGGTGCTGTAATCAATAGCAAAAGGAGGAAGGTTGGTACTTTTTTTTGCCTTCAGTTCCAGCAAGGTGCAAAAGTGCTTTCTTCTAGCAAGGCGCAAAAGTGCTTTCTTCCATCAAGGTGCCTTATGCAATGTTTTCCTTTTTGCAACACCTTCAGCTTCATTTCTACCATGCCAAGTTCCAACAGTCTTCTCTAGCTGCCCCAACTTTCAGCAACTGCGCCCTTCCAGCTAGGCTTCTCAAGTTGTACGGCATGTTTGCTATTTTTTGTTTTTTGCCAAAATTTTTAGATCTGTGCCCTCTTTTTTGGGATGCTACTTCCTATTGTGTTTGTTGTTATTCTTCCATGTTTTGCACCTAGCTTTTGAGCTTCAATTCTGCCACACATCAGGCCGTACGGTTTTAACAAGTCTACATTTAATTTTGTGTCTTTTTTGAGTCAAAATTTTGGACTATTTGCTTTTGGATGCCCCTTCCTACTTGGCATCCCATGTGGCACCCTTGGACACTTGCCATTCTATCCAAACTATCTTTGCTTTATTTTTTTAGTGAAAAATTGACTTGATAAAATAAAAATCAGTCAATTTGACTGAGTATTAAAGTTTATAGAGTTTTGTATTTTAGGGATTTTCAATTAAAACTTGTATCTTCGAGCTATGAAGACAAAGGGTGAGGCCCGAGTTGGCGGGAGGCCAATTCCCTCTCACAAAGACCTCCTTTGGATTCCTCATTCCATGCCAAATCCAATGAGTGGTTGAAAGGCCACTTTCTCTCCCATAATTGGCATTTTTTTTAATGTTTTAGTATTTTTTTTCAAAAACACTAGTTTACGAGACAATTGTAACTTTAATATCTTGCAAATAGTAGCTCAGTTTTGGGTGCCTTTTTTTGCAAAAATTCTTATAATTCAATTCTCCATAGTGTAGACTTGTTATTTTTTAAAAACACACTAGTTTATAAAGTGCCAAAAATTTGGGTCTCCCGAGACACATTTTTGGCTGAGTTCGACGTCTTGTTTGCTTTAGTCTTACACTGATTGCTCTAAGACACATTTTTGGCTGAGTCTGACATCTTTTGAGTGTGCACTTGCATATTTAAGGGGCATCAATATTTTAGGGGGGTGTGATTCATTTTCACAACTTGCTTTCACTCTCCTTTTTGCATACATTCACAACTTGCAATCAACACAACTTCACCTAATTTTAGGTAAAAATAGATTATTTTCAACTTAAACCCATAACACCCTTCAACTATCATGAATGGAAAGTTAAAATGTCAATCATTCTTAGAAGCAAAGGGTTGTATAGGATCACCATGGGTACAAAAGTAGAACCCAACACCGATGCTGAAAAGGTCAAGTGGTACAACCGTAGTGATGAAGCCTTTGGATTACTGAGCTTGTCTGTGTCTCTAAAACTTCTCTTCCACTTAGAATCCTCTCAAACTCTTAATGACATTTGGGACACCTTAGAAAAGTTATTTGGGAAGCTTGATGAGATGAGAGGTCATGAGCGCGAAAATGAACTCATAAGTCTAAGTCCTAGCAACTTTGACACCCTACAGGACTTCTTCACCAAGTTTAAGGCCCTTAAATTGTAATTGAAAGAATGCGAGATAAAAAAAAAGATGATCAACTCAGTCTTTCTATTCTCGCAATGTTAGGTCCAACTATTCAGTCTTTGTCTCCACTTTCCATGCCACAAAAAGTACCCTTGGCACTACATGGAAAATGCCTTCTTTGGATTCATTCATTGCTGACTTGACTAAGGATCAAGATAAGCTAATTCAAATGGGCACAATGAAGTCTACTCAACCACAAGCTTTAATAGCTAGAAATGGTTTTGACAAGACTTCAACAAAGGAGAAGAAGAAAAAGAACAAGGATCAAGAGAAGAAGAAACAAAACACCAATCCTTCCAAAAACAACACTGAGTCTTCATCCTCTAATGCTAAACCTAAGAAGGAGAAGGTTAAATGTACCTATTGTAAAAAGACAGGGCATGATGAACAGAAGTGCATAAAGAAACAAATAGACCACCTAACTCATCTTCTAGAGAAGAACAATATAGGTGTTCCTGAGTCCATAAAGTATAATTCATCTACCCAAGATTCTACTAAGGCAAAAGTCAAGGGTAAGGAGAAAGAAAAGGGCAAGGCCCTTGTAGCTACAACAGCTTTCACATCTTCATGGGTCATTGACTTGGGTGCTTCTCACCACATGGGCTCTTCACTGGTTGACTTTTCATTTTTAGAGCCTTGTAGCATGACTTCAATTAGTTTGGGTGATGACACATCAGTTTTTATTGTAGGGAGAGGGTCAGTTGAAATGGAAGGAGGAACATTCAATAATGTTCTAAGTGTTCCTTCTCTTTCAACCAATCTCCTATCAGTGTACCAAATCACTCACATTGGTCAGGGCATGAGAGTTGAGTTTTCATTGGATTCAGTGTCTATCAGGGAGTTGCATAGTGATACTATAGTGGCAGTGGGTTGGGCAGATCACCAAGCTAGGTTATACACCTTCTCACATTTTGCATCAGATTCTTCTCCAACAACATTCCTGACTCATTTAGATGGAGTTAACAAATTATGGCATGAGTGGTTTGGCCACCTTAACTACCACTACTTTGAGCAACTTTACAAACATGACATGGTCATTGGCTTGCCTCATGTCTAATTATCAAAAGGACTTTGCGAGGGGTGTTCCCTTGGGAGGCATCCTGAAGCAAAATTTGACAAAGGCAAAGCTTGGAGGGCTTCACAACCTTTGAAGTTAGTCCACAGTGATGTATCAGGACCCTTTCCCAAACCATCTCTCACAAGGGCCAAGTACATCCTCACTTTCATTGATGATTTCTCTAGGTACACTTTGATATATTTTCTCAAACAAAAGTCTGAAGTGTTTGAAAATTTTCTAGACTTCAAGGCTCTTGTTGAGAAATAGAGTGAGAAATCCATCAAGGTTCTTCAAACTGATAATGGAGGGAAGTATGCCAACATCAGGTTTGAGCAGTTTTACACCACAGAGGGGATTGATTTGCAGTGCACAGTCACTTACAATCCTTCATAGAATGGGGTTGCAAAATGCAAGAATAGGTTCTTGAAAGAGATGGGTAGCTATATGATTCAATCCAAATCCTTAGAACCACAGTACTAGGTCAAAGCTATCAATTATACTTGTTACATTCAAAATAGGGTTCCTCAGAAAGCTTTGAAAGGGATAACACCCTTTGAAGCTTGGCATAAAAGGAAACCTAATGTTGAGCACCTTAGAGTTTTTAGATCCCCAGCCATGGCCCACATTCTGAAGAAGAAATGCAAAGCTATGGAATGTCAGTCCAAGCCTTGCATGTTTGTATGATATCTAGATGGTATTAAGGGATATCGCCTTCTAGATGCAGTCATTCATGAGTTGTTCATCGAGAGAAGTGTCCATTTTCAAGAGAGTCCTAGAGACTCAACACTTGACACTTTTTCTCCCTCATCGAATCTACTTCTTCATGATGATTCCTCATCAGATTCAGATTAGTCATAGTAGGTTCTTGAGCCAAAGTCATCATCTTCCTCTTCTTCAAGTTCAGATAGTGAGGACAGTGATGCAGCGTCATCCACCTCTAGTCAATCAGAGGATGAGGAGTTAGCACCTGACTTGCCCACTTCTAGACCACTTTGGGCTAGACAAACACTTGAGAGTGCTAGCACTTGGGCAGGAGATCCTACAGATGAAAAACATACTAGGGGGATTTTTAGAGAGATCCACATGCCTTCTTTGCTTCAGTTTTAGATCCACAGACTTTTTGAGAGGCATCGGGGGCACTTGAGTGGGATAATGCTATGTAGGATTAATATTCTTCCTTAATCAAAAATCACACGTGGGATTTGACTTCACTTCCTAAGGGAAGAAAGATGATTGGATGTAGGTGGATATATCAGACCAAGTTTATAGCAGATGGGTCAATTGATAAGTACAAGGTGTGATTGGTCACCAAGGGTTTCTCACAGGTGGCAGGCATTGACTACTCAGAGACCTTTGCACCCATTGCAAAGATGAATTCTATCCGACTCACCTTGGCTATTGTTGCAGCACATGGTTGGGATGTGCATCAGATGGATGTGAAGAGTGCCTTTCTTCACGGAGACCTAGAGGAGGAGATTTACATGGAGCAGCCACCAGGATTTGTTTAGGATTCTTCCTTAGTATGCAAACTTAGGAAATCTATCTATGGCCTAAAATAGGCCCCTCGGGATTGGTATGCCAAGATGGATTCCTTCCTTCTCACAGCAGGTTTCAGTAGGTGCCATTCTGATCCTAATGTCTACTTCTTGCAGTAGGATGATTCGCTCTTGATTTTGGTTCTATATGTTGATGACTTTTTGATCACTGAGAGTTCTTCATCAGCTATTGCAGCAGTGAAGGCATCTCTTTAGGATAGATTTGACATGACATACTTAGGTTTGTTGCACTACTTCCTTGGCATCAAGATCTCACAGTCAGATTAAAAGATTTCTCTTGCACAGCCTAAGTATGCTCTCGACTTATTGGCTCAGTTTCACATGGCTGATTGCAAGCCATCTCTGACTCCCTTTCTATCAGGAGTCAATCTTGAGGCTAATTATTCTTCACCATTGGTTGATGCCACTCAATATCGACAACTTGTTGGTAGTCTCATCTACTTGATTCACACTAGGCTCGACATTTCATATACAGTGGGACTTGTCTCTAGATTCATGTAGGAACCCCATGAGCTAAATTGGAAAGCAGCTAAGAGGATCTTGCATTACATACAGGGTTCACATAGATATTGGATTCATTACAAATTTGGCATAGAGGTTGACTTGGTTGGATATACAGATTCAGACTAGGCTAGCAATTCACAGACTCACAAGTCTACTTCTGGTTATAGTGTCTCTCTAGGCTCAGGTCCTATCAGTTGGTCTAGTAAGAAGCAGAATGCTATTGCTATATCATCCACAGGGGCAGAGTACAGGGGAGCTATTAATGCAGCTATTGAGGCTATTTGGCTTCAGGGGATTCTTTCTAAGTTTAGCATTCCTATCAGGCAGCCCACCATCATTTATTGTGACAAGCAGAGTACCATACAAATTTGTAAGAATCCAGTTCAACACCAGTGGACCAAGCACATAGAGATTCACATGCATTTCATTCGAAAGATTATTCATAGTCAGGTCATTGACTTGATATTTTGCCAGTCTTCAGAGCAGGTTGGAGACATCTTCACCAAACCTTTCACTGAGAGTAAGTTCATTCATCTACGAGCTCTTCTTGGGGTGTGGTCCACATCTGCAACAACATCATCTTCATGGGGGGCCTTCTAGCCTCTTCTTTTCTTTCATGTCTCTCTTTTGGGGGGAGTTTTTTTCCTACATGTTTATTCCTTTTCTCTATCTTATAAGAGATTGGATTTGTACATCGGTACCTCATCAGGCCTAGTTGTCGAGACCCATTTTATGTTTCTACACTACCCACCTAAGCTGCGCTTATGGGGGGTATTAGTGTAGGTTTTTATTTTTATCTATTTATTAATTAGGGAAATTGTATTTCTTGTGCATACATGGAGTTATCCTACATTTGTGGGATAGGCTAGCTTATGTGGAGGTGTGTGTCATAGATGTGTCATATGTGTCATAAGAATGTCATAAGTAACTCCCTTGATGGGAGTTACTTCTCTATTCTTAGCACCTTGTCACCACCTTTCATGGAGGAGTTACATTCTATTCTTGGGGTGCCTTGTCCACCTTTTGTGGAGGAGTTACTTTCATACTCTCCTATTTGTATTCCTCACTTTGGCCATCTCATGCTAATCAAATTTTAGTTTTCTCTATTTTGTTTTGTGCAATTTCTCTTATTGTGTTATTTTCAAATGGCTTTAGCATCTTGTGGCGTGCACTTACTTCAACTTGTGTGATCACTTCTCCATTGCACTCACATTATCTAGATTTTGGCAACAACTCCGATAGTTTTTGTATGTACAAAAAAACATGACGTCAATAACTATAGTAGGTTATATTAGAGAATATATGAAATTTAAAAAACATATGAAAACATATGTTATATATGAGAAACTAATGATATGAAATGTAAAATAAGATTTTATGAAAAATAATTTTAATTACTTAATTATGTTTATTCAATATTTTTTATTTATATAAAGAGATTCATAACTAAAAATAAATTACATATTTTTAATATATTTAAATTGTATATTAAGGATGAGATTCGATGATTTCAATATTATAATTAAAAAAATGTACATAAATATGTTTTTAAGATAATTTGCAATTACGTAATGATATTAAACCCTAAAAATGATTACATGTATTTTTCAATTAAATAATTTAATTTTAGATTAATCAAAATATAACATTTTACTAATTATAATATATATGATAAATATTAAATTATAGTGTGGTCCAAAATTATCGTAGATAAAACTAAGCCAAACATTTTCTAAAAATGTGGAAAAAAGGAAACAAAACATATGAAATACCCTTACAAAAAATTATGCTCATCATTGATCATATTAACAATTATCCTAAGTCAAAGATTTCCCCTGACCACAAATTAAAATAAAGTTTACAAATGGTGAAAACATATATTGTATAAGCATATACATATAAATTTTAAATTTAATAAAGTTGCGAATAAAAATAAGAACATGCCTTAAAGTTTTATAGGCCAAAGATTAATAGAATGATTAAGTAATCAATCAATTCAATTTTAGACTTGTGACTATGTGTAGTCTACCATTTATGATAAGATTTAAGGCAAGATTTCTTGGATTCCTTGTATGGACATGTGGAATTATCCAAACATGTTGAATGTGTGTATAGCCTTTTAAGATTAGACTTGTGAGGATGTGGATTCTATTATTTATGATAAGATTTAAGGAAAGATTTTTTGGATTCCCAAATCATATAAAGAATAATATTTTTAAACTGAGTGAAAAATTGTAAAAAAGAGTTAATTATAAACATCATTAATCTCAAAATAGTTTAGTAACTATAATATGATATTAGTATATATAGAGAAAAAACGCTGGTGTTTATAATTTTTATCAATAAAAATAATTTTTATAAAAAAATTATTATTATTTTAATTAGTAAGAAGAAATTTGTTAATACCTATATCAATATTTTTACTTATATTAAAGCCAAAAAATATATAAGATTGATAAATTACCTTTGCAGTCACAATTGAGATTCTTTATTTGTTAAAAACATATTTCTTGCTTTAAAAACCTACGTAGGGTTTGCAACTTTGAGATGATGTAATGAAAACTGAATAAATAGAATGAATGTTGAAAAAAAATTAACAAACAATTATTTTTAGTTCTCAAAGCTTCCATTGATTTTCAAAAGGGGAAGAAAAATTGAATGCTTATGATGAATCACTGTAGCTATGTGGTTTATAATATTTTTTTCTATTATTTATGTAAAATTGGATTGAATGAAGGAAAACATATTAGAAAATACTAATAAAATAAGAAAAGAATGATACAAAAAATTAGTGATTTTGATGGAAACATTTTCCCCCATTTTTACATTGAAAAATAATTGAATTTCCCTATAAATTTAATCTTGTCATTGTCCTCTAACCAATTATAAACGTAAAAAAAAAATTATTCAATTTTCTCTTTTTTTAATATATAATATATATTAATATTTCTTTGTTATGTTACTAGATTTATATAATTTTTGGTTGAAAATTTTATCATATATTAAATTAACTTGTTGATGTATTTTAACTTTAACCAATGTAAATATTTTGAAGAATGATCCACTCATTCATTTTTATACAAGTGATAATATAATATTTTATTAATAGATGAGATAAATTTAAAAAATAAAAAATAATATATATTGGAGAATTAATGTTGATGCATGAAAATATAGTCACTTACAAACTTTTCAAAACAAATTAATAATAATAATGAAAACTAATAAAACAACCACAAACAACAATACGTGTTTAGGTAAAGGAATATTTAAAATAAAATTAAAAAATTAAAGATTTAAGGAAGAAAATCTACCTTAGAATTAAAGAAAAGCAATTATATATAGTCGAAGCTTAAAATCCTCTAAAATGAAACATCACTTACAAAAACTATCGTTAGGGCTTACATTACACTGGAATTATATTTGGGTAGATCCTACTTTTTCCGGAAGAAGTTACCTGTAAGAATTAACATTTTTGGATAAAAAGACACTGCAATGCAATGAGAAAAAACGGATTTATACTGGCTCAGACATGCAGCCATGGGGAGATATTAAAGTGGGTGCTGATAATTATTTACAGAATTTACCAGAAATCGGAAAACATCTACCGGTGTTGTAAGAGATGTGATGTAATCTGCTGTTTCTCTCAGCAAGCAGGGTGTGTCCATTGACTTACCTCCTGGAAACATCCTTTGCAGCTGCTTTGTAAGCTGGATAACTAGCCGATCGCGGGATGAGGTTGCAGGATCGATTCTCTTAGAGTAGAAACATCTGTATAAAAACCGATTATGCCTGCTCCTCAATCCATGAAGAGTGTTGTGGTGCTGCAAATGGGTTTGTTTTAGTTTGGATTCTAATATCAGACGAGATTGGTATATATGCCTGTGCGCCGTTATTGCTTAGAATTTATTACTACCCAGAATTTTTGTAAGAGCAGGCCTTTCTTTCGTCACTGGAAATTCTTTGAGAAGAGCGCGGCTCCAAGCCGCACGGTTTGCAATTAGGGCTAGGGACACATCAGCCGCCAGCTTTATATTGCAACTTGAACCGGGAATCTCTGCAACTTCGTCTCGATCACTGGTGGTGTGTTTTTCCGGCTATTAAGAGCCCTAACAAAACGTTTGAGATAGAACAGGCTGAAGGTGGAATGTGCCCTTGAATTCGTTGTTGACAAACCGTTAAGAGGCTGCGCAGATTATGACAGGATCACATAAAAATTGCTTATCAAAAGACTCTCGGGTCCAGATCTGGCATTTGCAATCTTGACCATAAATCGGCCTACAACGTTGTCACACAACCCCCTCCCCCAACAGAAAAATCCATATCCTTTCTTTGTTTGGGAATTCACCCACTGAAACAATAATATAGAAAACAGGCCATTCCTAAATCATAACAAGTCTACCATAAATTGTCCATCACAAAAGCGCTGGTCACTGTTGGAGACGGGTTAATTTCTCCACGCTTCATGCATGCAAGCAGTTAGTTGCAGTTGAGCAATCAGTTAGTTTACATTCAGTTAGTTAACTGGCAGTTAAGAATCAGTTAGTTAAGTCAGTTATTTTAAGCAGTTAGAAGATTAGTTAAGGATGAATTAAACAATTAGTTTATTTTCAGTTTAATTTGCCAAGAAAATCTATTTATAGATGTCTTGGGCTCAGCATTGTAAGCAAGAAAAATTGAAGATCAATAAAATTTTTATTTTCAAGAAATTGCAATAGCAATTGGGTTTTGTTCTTGTTTATTTGTTTTAAGTTCTTGTTTTTGCATGCTCTCTTGATTTCAACAAATTGGTATCAGAGCAAAAAAAAAAAAGGAGCGCAGCAGTTCAAAAAAAATAAAACAAAAAAAAAGGAGCACAGTTAGATTGGAAGTTAGGTCGACAACCAGCAGTCAACAGAAGCCGTGAAGAGCAGTCGTAGCAATTCAGGTTAGAGGCGCAAGGCACAACAAACACCCAGTTTGTGAAAAAATGGCGAACCATGGCCCTGACTCGCAAGATGGGGGTCGGATGAAGCCTGTCACCAAGAATAATTCTAAACGGTCAAGGCATTTGACTAGCACCATTTCGGGCTCTGCTAGATAAGGCCGAGGAGGCACAAAGCAACAAAAAAAAAAAAGCAGAAAAAAAAGAGTGCCCAAGCTAGAGGCGTGTTACACAGAGGACTTACAGAAGTGAAGTGTAATTCAAGCTTCCGTAGAAGCGAAGAAGTGGTGAAGAAGGCATTGAAGCATTCCAACTAGTTCGTGGTCTCCGCTAGAGTCTATTTTGACCAAGAGAAAGCCTTTTGAGATATGTTTTTATTTGTTTTGTTTCTTGTCTGCTATCTTTATTCAGTTTTATAAGGCGTATGTTTTTCATGTTATGCAAGCAATGCAATCATTCATTGTCTTTAGATTATAACATTGATAGCCGCAGTGCCGTGTTTGAAAAGACGAGCTCGGCAGAGTTTGTGTTACACAGCGAGTGAAGCTGTGAAAGTATGTGTGTTGAACAGCGAGTGAAGCTATCAAAATGTCTGAAGATCAGGCCGATCGTTGGCAAATCTAGACCAACATGGAAAGAACCCAACAAAGTTCTGGGAGAAAACTTGAATAATTAAGCGTCGGGTGAAAGAAATGTAAGCAAGCGGGAAGCTTGTAGTGCTGGGCATAAGCATGTCTGTTGATAGCCTTTCGACAGGCTACTGCTTAGTCTTAAACACTGAGTGAACGCTCATTGAGCAATTGTATTTGTTTTGTATGAAGATGTTTAGTAATGCTATAGCATTGCATCTATTTATGCTAGCAATTGGAAATACAAGGTGATGTATTTTGCAAGGTAGTGTATTCCGCATGAGAGGCAGTGTATTCTGCAAAAAAAAAGCATCCTAGCTGATGCTGGTAGACAAAATTTACGCATAATAAATGCTGAGGTTGTTAATAGTAGAAATTAAGGGGGAGTGTTGGAGATTGGAGTTAATTTCTCTACTCGTCATGCGTGCAAGCAGTTAGCTGCAGTTGAGCAATCAGTTAGTTTACATTCAGTTAGTTAACTGACAGTTAGGAATTAGTTAGTTAAGTCAGTTAGAAGATTAGTTAAGGATGAGTTAAACAATTAGTTTATTTTTAGTTTAATTTGCCAAGAAAATCTATTTATAGATGCCTTGGACACAGCATTGTAAGCAAGGAAAATTGAAGATCAATAAAATTCTTATTTTCAAGAATTTGCAGTAGCAATTGGATTCTGTTCTTGTTTATTTTTGTTTAAGTTCTTGTTTTTGCATGCTCTCTTGATTTCAACAGTAGCTCTATGATAGAGCACCCAACATAGCGCAATCAAAGAATTGTTTTAGTAGGCAGCAGAGATCACGGCCTAGGAGCCACCCCAACATATTTTTTTGTTTTAGTTTACAGGATGTACATCACAACATGTCTATCAATTTCCGTTTTCCATGATTGACAACCTTTCAATTTCCGCTTTCCAGAAGATCTTTCACTAAACAATATAATGTTGTGAAACAAATAAGAGAAAAGAGGAAAAGTAGGAATGAAAAGGATGGCAGAGAGGTGGACCATGTTTAAGAGAGGAGCCACATGGACGCACATGCACCCATCTTACTGTTATTATGAATTGCATTACTCTATTCGAAGATAGCGACAATCGTCTGCCTAAATCACCATCCATTTAAATATTTACTATTCCTTCAATTCAATTAATAGTAACACTTATTAAGATGGTGACGCTGCCGACCCGTCTGTTTTAAAAAAGAGAGGACATATTCCCAATAGTGGGCTACTTTTCTCTTCACCTTTCAATATATGATTGGAATGATTATCTTTGTTGGATCGTCAAATATTCTTCTTGGGGTTTTTGATTTGTGTTTGTTTATGGGAAAGGAAAATCCGCCTCCAATCCGCGAAGCACGATTTGATAGTGAAGTATTGAGCTAAGTGGCATGGTTGCACATTCCTTGTATGGGATGCAGACTTATTTGTCGGTATCAAGAGTTTCACATTTGTGGTCTGTGAGGTGTGTAGATTCTCGCAAGCGATGATACCTGTCGTTGTATATCTTTTATGTGTTCACAATGGCTTGGCCTCTATGATAATTCTGTCAAGTGTCTCGATTTTGAGTTTCTACTATTTTAAGTCGGTAGGGTTTCCTCTCTCCAAACTATTTGAGTCTTTGCACTCACTTCCCTTTTTTTCTTCTCTAGTCGTCATGGGGTGGTAGGGATTATCCCTCATGTACATGAATAATGTATAATTTTATGAGTCTTTGTCATGTTTCTGCCATGTTTTAGGAGTTTATTGTATGCATGTTTGTAGACTTCAGTATTCTGGTTTCGTTACGTTAATAGATGTGTACATATTGCAGTGAGTTTAATATCTCATCTTTAATCAACAATGTCAATGTTGAAGATGAATATTATTGTAACTGTTGTTAATATGTGATATGGTGAGTGGTCAATAACTAGTAAGTTTGTTATGTATATATATTTATATGTTGTATTTGATATAGTACATTATTTATGTGTAAAAAATAAAACCAAGTTAGATACTTAGTCATATTGTGTAGCCTCTATTCTAGATAACATATAAAATTTATAGGTCTCTAATGATAACCAATAGATTATTTAGTTTTTAAATAATTTAGGGGATTTTGCATCCTAAATTATCAATGACAAGGACATTAATCACCTCTATCAAGATGAATCAAATAAAAAGGGTGTTCCTCATCTTAAAGAGAATCAAATTCTAGTCAACTTGGTCTCCTTAGAGAGACCATTCAAGATAGATCCTCATGCAAAATAAATAAGGTAGCCAAAAGTCAATGAATTATATTCAAAAGAAAAAATCTAGGAGATGAGCATAACACATGTTATGTGAATATCAGCCTCAATTTTACCCTAGAAGAAAGACATCGACTGAAGGATTTAATCATTCAATATAGGGTCATCATTTCTTGGACATATGAATATTTGAAAGTATATGACCTACATGTCATTACTCATATGATTCCTTTCAATCCAAATCATAAATTATTCACATAAAGGTAAATACTAGTCAGTCCTATTCTTGAGCCTCTCATTCAGAGAGAAGTAGAGAAGCTTTTAAATGAAAAAACGATCTTCCCAGTCTAACATTCTACCTAGGTGGCCAATTTGGTCCTAATAAGAAAGAAGAATGATGAGATCAGATTATGGGTGGACTTAAGAAATAAACCACCCAAGTGGGACACCTATTATCTAAGTGGGAATCTCACCCCTTTGTCTTTCATGACCACTCATGCACCCAGATGGAGAATGGTTCCAAAATTCATGGGGCACATAGCCAAAAGACAAATTAGCTTGGTGAAAAGTCCTTTGTCCTTATTTGAGCCCATGTGAATGATTCCAAATCTAAATTGGACACATGTGCAAGGTGGGAGATAAACCAACAAGGTGGGAATCCTACCACCATTAACCCCTTTGTCATTTATGAGCTCACCCTTGGTGATGAAATCCAAGTAGGTTGGCCTAGGGTAGACAAAATGTTAAAGTGATTTTTAATGTTTTTGTGATTTCGTTGTGTGTGCATAAAATAAAAATAGTGAAAATAAGTAATTAATTGAAAATCCCCTAATTATACTATGTGTACTATTCTAAGTATGCAAGCAAATAAATTGTGAACTAATTACTAGTAAATATGCGGTTAATTCCAAATTTGAAATAAGGTATAGTGTTGAAAATATATGCACAAAATATAAAATAGGGTCGGCAGTGTCAAACCTATACTATGGAAGCAAATTTTGAAAATGAACTGGGTCGACAGTGTCGCTCCAATACTTTAAACAACACATAGAACTTAAAACTGGGTTGGTAGTGTCAATCTAGTTGACTATACAAGGGCAATTATGAAGACTAAGAAATATGAAATGAAAGATAGAAAAGAAATAAATAGAGAAGTAGAAAGGAACCTTGGTGGATCAAAGATGTAGTGAAGAAGATAGTTGGTCTAGACCCTAAAAGTGTGCTTGATAAACCTACAAACTGGGATGACAGTATCGATTAAGTTATATAGGAACCCACTAAAAAAGTGTTAAAAATATAAGTGATCGATTGGGTCATCCTAGTAGGTTGAATTGAGTGTCTAAAAAAGTAGAAACCACATATTTTTAAGTAGATCCCAGTGGGGATGTTATACTTACCCCTTGGATAATTGATACTCTATACTTGGTAATAGGGATGAGAGATATCACCCTCCTCAGGGATAGGAGGAAGAAGAGGTTCCTTTATATCTAATATAAGCCATGGTCGAATAATGAGTATGCGATGGAAACTATCATTCAAATAAGATTTAGGTAGACAAAATGATTTAGAGTATGCATATTGGTGTCTAGATACTAGCTCTATAGTATTGTAAAATAAATCTTAAATAGAGATCAAGTGTTGTTTCCACTTTAAAACCCTCTTATTATTAGCATGAATTTTCTTAATAGATTTGAAAAGGTAACATATATAACAAACCATAATAATTATGACATGTTGGAACCCAAAATTGGTAATAAATACATCCATGTTTTTATTATTGAACATATTACATTGAATTATATTTTAGAAATAAGCAACCTAGATACCCTCCTTATCATCTTTTTCCTTTTCAACCGTCTTCCCATTTTGAACATGCTATATCTTCTAAGGTATTCCACTCAATAAGCTAGAAGGGGTTATAGTTGATAGCAGTGTTGCTGGTGGTGATGTAGGTGGGGTTTGAGGAGTAAAACTGTCAGGTGGATCCAACATTACTTTGTTATTTACATCCAATTCTTGGTAATATTTTTATGCCTTAGCATGTTACACATAAATAATGTATACCTCACAAAATATACTTTTTTTAATGCACACTTGGACAATTTGTCGTACAACTTGTGCTTCCAAAAATGTTACAAAACTATTTCTATATGTTGAGATGATCTTCTTCATCCTTAGAATATATAACAATGTCATCTAGAAAGACTCGAAAATATGTTCTAGATAATCTCTAAACACATTGTTCATGAGATTCATGAATATTGCAGGTGCATTCATCAACCTAAATGGTAACACTATGAACTTGTAGTACCCATATCAAGTTTTAAATACTATATTTAGAATATCCTCATATTTTATCCTTATCTAATGATATCCATATCTAAGACCAATCATGCTAAAATCACCCTTTAAAGACCTGTAACTTCCTCTATTGATTATAATCAACCTTGTTATAATCCTATTCCATATCAATCTAAACTCAAGTATGCACCTATCAAGAAGTAATAAGATCTTGTAGATCAACTAAATAATACACCAGCACAAATTTCCATCTTGGATTTATTGTGTACTTCTTAGCTTCACAAGGATGTCATATATGATATTTTGAGTCAATATCTAGTGCCAATAAGTATTTCAATAGATAAATTTCAAGTGTTGGTTGGACACTTATCTCCTAGCCCACAATTGATATTTGATCAAATTGATATCTCATATCTTAGATATTCCCATACCAATTCCTTATATATTGAAGTCATAGTGAATCACCATAAAAGTAAGAGGGTACTTATAGATAATGGATTTGGAATTAATATTATTCCATTAAATCTAATCCAACTTTTGGGATATACTTTGATAGATATAAATAATGTTACCATCATTATTAAAAGGTATGATAATATTGAGTGACAATCAACAAGTATAATTTCCCTGCCCATAAAAGTATACATTATTTATGTGTAGCATGCTAAGGCATAAAAATATTACCAAGAATTGGATGTAAATAAAAAAGTAATGTTGGATCCACCTGACAGTTTTACTCCTCAAACCCCACCTACATCACCACCAGCAACACTGCTATCAACTATAACCCCTTCTAGCTTAATAGCTACAAGAATGCCACCTTATATTTTAGATCTAATTGTAACTCTAGCTCAATAAATGATTTCATCACCAAATACATCTATGGTCTCTATATCTATAACAAAAAGCATAACAACAATTACAATAATAAGGGAGGAAACATTACTAACTCCCCCCCTTGATTATAAATTCCTTAAATCCTAACATATTACAAAATAATAAAAACTTTTATTTACATAATGGCTTAGTGAAGATAACAACCATTGTTCTTGAGTATGACAAAAAGATAGAAGAATTTGATTGTCTTCAAGAAGTTCATGTTTAAAGTGATGTTTAATATCGATGTGATTGGACCTTGCATGAAAAATGGGTTTTTTTGCTAAGGTAGTGTCACTTTGATTTATAATGTTTATGTAATGATGTGTAGTTATTAAAATTTGATCTTCAATAGTTGATAATGACAAGCTCAACACACATTTACTATGCATGACTTGAGCATTCAAACAAGGTATTAATCTACCATTTTATCACACTTGCATGCTATCTTATCAATCAAACCTTCCATTATGTTGTTATATATCTACAAAAATCTTATCATCTATTTCAAGTCTGTTTAAAAATCCTACATAGATATCTTCATAATTTGAGTTGAGTCTCCATGTACACATGACAGTTCTACTAGATTTAGTCAATGTCACTAGATGTGACTATCTAATTTGGTAAGTACTAACCCACTCCTAACAATGACTATTTTACAAAATCAAGTCTAATCTAAGGGTCAACCCATTTGCATAGCATGCTGGTGGTGTGAGAAATTGTCCAATTAGATCCATATATAAAAAAATCATTGTCTCACTCCAAAGGGACTTGGGATTTAACTAGAATAATCAATACACTTCTTTCACATTGGGAAAATCCACCTTATTCTTCCCATATTATGAATCTATCAATAGAAACAGTGACAAGGTAGGTTTGAAGCACACTAAAGCCAAGTAAAAATCAAGCATTTTTAGGTATCGAATTCAAATATTAGCTACATACATAAATTGAAGAAGAACAATTTCATAGTTATACTAAGTGGTATAACTACATGTGGCTTAATTTACGTCCTCAGAGTACGACATACATAGGCATTGGCCAACCATCAAATCATTGGGGTCACCTCATTCCATTAGACTTTCCTAATTTTGATAGGTTTATATCCCTCACAAACACACCTGGGGTTTTAAGGAAAATGAGACTAATTTATAGACTTACATGTATGATCAGGATTCAGGGTCATAAATATAAAGCAAGGAGAGACAAGAATAAGTCACTATACCATCATTATTCCTCATTTCCTATCAGGTCTTACCAACTAGTGCAGTTCAGTATCTTCTAATGATACTAACCTAATTGGGTGGAACTGGCCTTGTGTAGGAAGAGAAATTTTTCTAAAATTGAATGAACTACAAGTCTATTTTATCTTGATTTTCACTTTTAAAATACAATCACAGTCAACTAATCAATAATAAAAGCCATGTACACATCCCTTTGTTTTAATTAATATATTTCAAATATATGCCACTTATCAGATCAATATAATTAACCTCATTATTTTACACTCAAATATATGCTTGAATGTACCACATCATACTAGTTGAATTACATTACACCATTCTATCTTAATTAAATCAAGCATCTCATCTTAATCTAAATTAGGTTAAATCATATTAGTGAACATGTAAACATATCAGATTAGATTATCTTTCTTTCCCATAAATATTATATAACCTACTATAATCCTTTAGACCAAATATTATGACAACTCACATTTCTTGAGGAACCCCTCCTTTCTACATGCTATCCCTTAAGTGCATAGCCCCTAAAAGAATTATTTTACTTATTATGACAACTATTTATTCATAAATAACTTGGGATTAAGAGTGTTATTATTTTTAAAAATATTTCTCTTCTCCCTTCTATGAATTCATCTTTATTGGCATCAAAGCTAATCCAACCTTGAATGACCCAAACTATCAAAATACAATTAAGTGTAGTCTCAAACCAATAATTGACTACTCAAGTACAAGGTGTGTCAATGCTTTCAAGGACATCAAACTTCTTCACAGTCCACTTAATTGATTTCTTACTCTAAATTCTTGATCCCTTTTGGGTGTTTACCCTATTTTAAGATCCAAGGCCACGATATCTCCGTAAAGGTGACCCCAAACTCTTCTTCTTTTGGTTTAAAAAATGATGCCTTTACTTTAGGTAATGAATCATTAGTTCTCTTTGTTTCAGAGTGGAATTATTTTTTTAGTTTATGTTCTGACCACTTTTCAATTTCTATCAGTGCTAGCTTCTAGAACTCTAATGTATAGTTCCATCTAAACATTAGATAACTAAAGTTTGTGTAGTGGCACCAAATGTTGACATAAAATGTGTAACTTAGTTATAAATAGTTATGTGGTTTGAGTTGACTTTAGTTAGAGCTAATGTAATGCAGAGATTAGTATTGTGTGAGATTAGTTGTTTTATGCATTTATTAAATTTTATAAGTAGGTGTATTCATTCATATTCACAGTACATAATACATAAATATTTACTTCTCAAACTCTCTTTATTTTTATATTTAATCAAAAAAACTTTACACTTACGCATATTTATGTACTCTAAATCTCTGCACTCTCTACTATATTATTACTCTCTAATATGTTATCCCAATTTCATCTATGCTTTAAATACTATGTCTCTTTTCTATCTCGCATTATTCAAATATATCCTACCATATTACAACAGTGTAGTATAAATAATGACTAGATAACTTTTACAAGTCAATAGTCATGTATTTTCTTCATACATATGATCTTGTATTACATGTAGGTGACCAAAACGTACCACATTACCTAGGACGGTATAAGTTTATGTCATGTTAGCCTAGCGATGTATTTTGTTACTATGGTAGGAATGGAAACTTTATTGTGATTCTATTTTAGGCATATATACTATTGAAGAATCCTCCTAACATGTAAATATATTATTATGTCAATATGCATCCACTGGAACTTGATAATGAACATATAAAAATGAACATAATTTTTAAGATAATTATGAGGATGTCGATATAATAAATCATAATGAACTTAATGGGGTATATCTTGACTAACTTAAAGTTTTATCTAAATTTCATCCAAGACTTTGTTAAAGTCTTAATTATGTGAGTAGAGTTTCCAAACAGTCCTAACATCTAAGAATGAACAACAAAATATGAATTACACATCTCAAGTTCCTAAACAAGAACCTTTACCACTATCAACTAATCCTTTCAAGCTAACACTTTGATATCAGGTATTCAAACCACTATTTTTAATACTATCCATAAGCTTACACATTCATTTACATATGCGACATTCACACAAGGATTAGGGTTATTTCATTCCACTTAAAATTCACATTTTCAAGTGCCCTAATCATGTGCTGCATGCATTAAAACCCTAGACATTAAGTTTATCTACACCGACATATCACACAAGAGAAGCCTTGCACTTTCACTCAAGGTGTAGAGAGAGATTACTAGGTATTTGTTAGGCTAGTTGGTAATGGTGTGAACCTTAGGTATTTCATGCAACTTAAGATAATAACTAATACATAATTTTATTTAAATGTGTAATATTTTATTAAATACATAAGTACTTAAATGTAAAATGATCATAATTTGGTGCAAGATAAAGGCATAGTAAAACATAAGTCTGATCATCTTCATTAAAATACTCATGTATCATAGAAATACAAGAAAGTCTAGGTTCATTATGGCAACATGACAATAACAACAATAAGAACCAAAATAACAAAAAAAAAAACTCAATGATGACAACAAAATTTTATTTCTGATAAAGAAAAGTATTTATACATGTAAATACCACCCCTTTATATTTAAAGAAATATTATATGCCTATGCATGGCATAATTTCTTGACTATAATTAGAATGTGTTATTATAAAATATCAACATTGTATTATTCAAAATGCTATATATTGACCAGCATACCCTATATTATCATAATTGGTTTGGTCATTATATTTAAGATTAATTATCTCTTATTGAGTTGGACATCATATCCACCTTTCATGCCTTGTATTTTTTGTAACTATCTTTCTGATAATCATGCTCATTTTTTGTTACTTCATGAATTTGTCTTTGTAGTTTGGCTCCTAAATATTTTGGCCTATGTGTGTATCCTCATCTTAATGCATTTCTATGATCCCACACTTGTTAAAAATTTGGGGTGCCCTCCTCATGTGTGCACCTATCTTAAATTCTACATGCTTTGACATATTTCACCTCCTATGTGCATTGTATCTCTAAATTCCTATGCACATCCATACTTAATTTGGTGTTCAACATCACCATACACTAATATTTTTGGTTGTCCTTATACAAATTTATTATGTTTACTCAAATAATTTGGAAGCATCCTTATTCATCTGTTCTTCAAAAGTCACCCACCTTTTGAACATGTCCTATATGTTTTCCGTGACACTTATTATTTGGATTCCCAATTTGATTAATGTTAGAGGTATTTATTGGAGTTATTTTGCCTAATGTTTTACATTAATTATATTCTTAGTGGGTTCATTAATTATCTCATCAAGAAAGCTTTCATCATCAATAATCTTCAATTGAAGCTTTGAGAAGCACCACTTAAAATCCTTCTTCTTTGCACATATTTTTTGACCAAATTTTTCAAACTCTTGTAAAAACATTGTACATTCCTCCATATTTTTATTTATATATACTTATGAGGCTAGTGCGCTTTAATATTTTTATCCTTCATGGAAAAGTACATTTATTATATTTGTTTGCTTTGAGAAATTACAAAATAGTTGCATGACTTCCAAAACACTTTATAAGATCTTATTGAATGTGTCCTCAAAATTTTACAATTGCTCAAAAAACTCAATTTTCATTTTATTAATTTCTTCCCATGCATCTTCAGTGCATTTCTCCCTATTTAGTAGTTGATCAATTATAATTTATAAATTTTTTACATCCTTGGCCTAGGCTATGTCAACTCCATATAGTATTCTTGGTTGCTCCTTCAAGACTCAATGACATAACTTCATAGGTTTGAGCTCCATGATAAATACCTTATTCTCCACATCTATGCACTTCCCCTATTCTTCCTAAAGAAAAATGTATGCTATAGTATGTTTATTCTCTCCCTCTTCAAGTAACTTCACCACTTCCTTTATTGTTCACCTTTATTGTTTGTAAGTTGCACTATTCATCAATTTTTTTCTTAGCAACCTCTATAATTAATTTCTCCAGTGCACTCCATACTTGTTCGTCACTCATATTCATAGGATTAAAAAAAATCTCAATTTTTTGGGCTTTTTGTGATCCGTGATTATATTTACTAATTTTATAATTAGATTAGTAACTATTTTATTTGTTCAGGTTAGTTTTGACAACCAACTTTTGTAAGCTGTAAAAATATTCCAACCTATGCACACACTCAAGCTTTTACATTGAAAATATTTGATGATAATTCCTCCTATTATGATCCCAAATAATGGTATCAGAGCTAGAATATTTGAAGAGAACAATTTTCATTTTAATTATTTAATGGGATTTTGATCACCTAAAGAAAAGTATGAAGAGGAGTAATTTGTCATTTTAATCCTGAAAAATAACACATGAAAATTGTGTGCAATACTATTCAAAGAATAAATAAACTCGAGGGTTATGCAAGTGAAGCACGAATCCTGATCAAACTATTGAAGAACTATATTTGATATTTGTCAAGTTGAAACTATAGAAGATTAATGTAATTATATGACTCCTAAACAACTAGTTCTACAAGTTAATCCATATGCAAATTATAGCACATGTCAATCCCAATAAAATTTGTGATAATGATATTATCACAACCATAAAATCAAAGGATATCAAAAAGAATTTGAAGGTGATAACTTATCACATATGTGATTGATTTTAAGAATCCATTCATTTATAGATCATTTTAAGCTTCATCTAATCTATACGGTGCTTCAAGACAATGGTATGCCTATTTTTGGTTGAGTATTTTTTAAGGGCATTTAGTGCACTTGTATAATGATTTGAAAAAAATAAAATAGTAATAAATTCTTTTTGGAAAAAATAATTTGACAAATTTATAAGGTAGTAAAAATGGAACAATAAAATTTCTATGAATATGATACACAGAGGTTATAAATATATTTTCATTTAATTTTTTGAGTGTGGGCTCAACTAGGGTAGAAAAGCCAACTTTTTATGCATGTAATTTTTTTCTTGCATTTTCAAATTCAAAGATATATTGAATATCATGTATTTTAAAATTTAATTTTTTTAAAGGTGATTTGGATAGAGAATTCTGGTAGTTAC
The DNA here is from genome assembly GCA_037957365.1 of Torreya grandis. Taxonomy (NCBI): domain Eukaryota; kingdom Viridiplantae; phylum Streptophyta; class Pinopsida; order Cupressales; family Taxaceae; genus Torreya; species Torreya grandis. The sequence continues at coordinate 120,545 of JARHVA010004802.1, read as the reverse complement.
TTGTATAAGATGAGGTTAGGGGTTCAAAACCCATTCATTCAAAATTTTGATAAAATTTCCTTTTGATCCTATTTTATTTTGGGAAACATATTTTTTTGGAGATGTAAGGGTGTCTTTCTTGTATAATTTTATTTGACAAGTCCCAAAATCATAAAATTGTAATCAAAATCTATTTGGTGGTAAAAGACAAATCCCGTTAGCATTCCCTCTTTCTGACTTGATTGTCTTCTTTGAAATATTAATGGCTAAAATTGTAACTTTGATCTATGAAAATGGTCTATTAACACCTAAAAAATATAAGTAAAGGAGCATGAACATGGAAAATGCACTCATTTTTAATGATTTATGGGAAATAGTGGATAAAAACACTATACCACCCACTGAAGCTACAAAATTGCTTGAGTATAAAAAATGAGATAAGCATGCCCTTTATTAAAATCATTGTCTTCTACATAGGTGATTATTCACATTAAAGTTTTTTAAAACTAGTGCATGGAAATCTTGAAACTAATTAAAACATCTATATGAAAAATAACCTACTTATAAAAATATTGATCTCTTAATGTATTTTCTTAATAACAAGATTAACACTAAAGAATATGAACATATAAATATCTCTCTTGAATGAAAAATTTGAAATAAGAGTATTGTACAATAGGTGGAAACATTGAAGATGACATGCTCATTTACATCACACTAAATAGTCTTAGCTCTACATATACCAACTTTGTCAAAATGTTACAGCTTAGTGGTAAGCTCAATGGAGAAACACTTGACTCTATTTGTGAGTTGATAACTTAGCATGAAAGCTAATTTGCAAATAAAAAGAGCATACCTAAAAAAATAGCTCACTATAAAATACTAGGTTACATCACATAAATCATCACCATGTATAGAGGTAGTTTCAAAAATATTCTTTGAAACATTCTCTAATAAAATCTTCACATTAATCTATATAGTCTCCACAATGTTCTCATCAGCACTCTTTGGGATTTTAAAAATGAAAACACCATCATAGACACTCCTCTCATTCCAGTAGTTATTCTAGTTATTTAGCTTGTTTTAGATATCATTGACATATGAAATATCCCAAATGTTTCAAATGTGGTGGTATTGGACATCTTGTAGATGTATGTCCTTGACAACTTCACTTTCCACACAAAATAGAGTTGAAGCTACACTTCCTCTAATTAGGACGCATACTATATGGCTGAGGTCTATGGTTTAGATGGACTTGAAACCCTATTTTAAGGGATCAATGATTCACTTGTCTTAAATGAGATATAAGGATCAAGATTGAGATCTATTGTAGTAGCATTTTTTGAATTGTGTTCTTACTTTATTCCAATTTCGGATTTATATCCTTGATATTCATGACATGGAGAAAACATGATTGTTTAATTTTATTTATCTTGTTTCATAGCTTCTAAATTCTCACCTGATAAGTGGTGTTGTAGATAAGGGAGTCAATTCATCAAGTCAAATGCTCATTCGATTATCTAAATTAGTTCTAGACTCATTACAACTAGGTGCAAACATAGTATATTCTCATTTATCACTCGACTATGATGGTATCAATTCACATAAGGTGCAAGCCTTATGTGCTCACTTGAAACACAATATAGAAAGAGTTGGGGCTCATGTTGGGCTAGTTGTGACATGGTGAACGATTTCACTTATATGAGATGGTCATTTTAACATAGGCTTTTGTTAGATTCAATAGCACAAGCTTTGTTTGGGCTAATCCTGATGGTTTATAAGTGCAAACCTATTTTGGGAATCTCGTTTTGGTCATAGGGTTACAAGCTTATTCTTGGTTGGTTCTATAGTCTCAAGGGAGAAAGCCTTTGTTTCACTAGGCTTAGTGTCACTCAAGCACTTTGAGGGTCAAGAGAATGCTTTAAATCAAGTTGTCATGTTTTAGATAGTGCTTCTTAGCAAGGGTATCAATGCTTGGGAACATGAATCTCCTTACACATAGTCTATTTCACAAAGTATGTTGACATCATCACTTAGCATAGAGACACTATTAATAACATAAACCAAAAGCTTGCAAGTAACATTATTAACATTACTATATTGATATTACCACATTATAACTAGTACATTAATAACACATTTCAATATAAAATTGAAAGGAATTAAAATTAGAATCAACATGTTTGCTATTTCCATTCTTCTTAATTAATCAAATATCATAGAAGGTAGAGTATATAGTTCATTGCAACGAGAATAGAGTAAAACCTATATTCTACTACTACACTACCTAGAGGCTCATAAGTGAGATATGGAATATAAAATTGGAGCCTTAATGGTGTTTATACTAATATCATCCATAAATTTATGTCTAGAATTAATTATGTAGAGCTTTGTTACATCTAATTGGTATCCTCACTTCACTAATTCTATCTTGCTTTTTATAACACACAAGAACATCTCTTTTCTAGGGTAGATAGTGCATGATGGGTTCTGAGTTGGAACCTTTATTGATCATTCCATCATATCCATCACCTTGCACCATTCGCACTATGTTCACCATGTGTTTCCACCCATAGAGGATGCCTTGAAGATTTGGGAACTAGATAACTACCTACTAGCTAGTGTAATATGTGCATTGATTACTCCAACTAGTGTTAAGATACCAAAAATAGAAATCATCACCCAAGTGATTACCTCATGCCAAGGTGTCTACCATGATGTCATGGATTCCATACTTAATAAATTAGGGGCCTAACATTACCACATATAAATTTTCTAGTTCATCTTTAGACTAGGCTTCCAAAGCTTTCAACGTACATAAATCAAGCACACTCTCCTTAAGTTCAACACTAAAGTCCTTAAATTCCTTTGTAGCGAGATTGATTTCCTTAGTGGCTATATCTATTTCCATGGAAGTGTCACTAAGCACAAGCACATTTATCTTATCCAATTCTTTTCTAAATGCCTCAAGATTTGGCTTAGCTTTTATCACTTCTCCATCTATGATTGCTCCTTGTTTATAGGCCATAGTTTTCAAGGTATAAAAGAGTGATTCGAGGTTCTATTCCTAGTCTTTTATCTATGCACTCAGTACATCGACCCTATCCATTATCTACATATACTTTTACCTTTTCATAGAGTATACTTACATCATCATCTTCTCCTTTTCCCCCTTTACCTACTTTAGGCATGTGTTTATGACTAATGCTTTGTTGGAAAAGTTCATGAAGATGGCATGACTATGTTTGTACTTTCTTGAAGTTTTATAAATAGGTCCTCCATCTCTTGGTATATATCTCCTACTATAACACAACACATGGGTATTCTTCTTCTTATCTTGGTACCGACTCCAGTTTCATCTTTGGGATCATTTGTTCCATTAGCACATATACTTTATCAACCTCTGAGAGGTCCGATGTATCAACATTGACCAAAAAGGATGGTTTAACTCTATCTATGCACTTGGATAACTATTATAGTTTTAAATTTATGGCATGCACTTCATCGTAAATATCCTTAAAAAAATTCTTTCATTTCTTTGATTTTCCATCATTGATGATGTTCTTTTGTGTGACATCTATGGCCATTTAAAAAAGTACATTCCTCAATCAAACTAGGTTCATGGTATAGGGATTTATGATGAGGGAGTCATGCCCCTCAGGTTCATCCATGCAAAATATGTCCTTCTGAGGTGCCTAAAAGTGAGGCTCATCCATGTAGTTGTCAAACCTAAATGCAAGCTATTTGCACATTCTAGTTATGGTAGATTCAGGGGGCATGAAGTCAAACATATAAAAATCTTCATCTATCCACCCTTCCTACACTTTTGATCTGATGTTCAACTCTATCCCTTCTTCCTTGATGATGACCAACTCCATTTTCTCTTCATCCTACTCACTATCACTATCCATTTCATCAATGATTTCCTCAGAGGACTCTTCTTCTTGTTCTGTGAGGGGTTCTTCCTCAAACTTTCCCCTTTGTCTACTTATTCTTCCTACATTTCCTTAGTGGTAACCTCCAGATGTACTCCCTTGGTGAAAACTTCACCTTCATCTTGTTCTTGTTGGGGTTCCTCTCTAATCTCCTTTATATTTTATAACGTACCAGGATTACCTACCCTTTCTTCAAGCACCCCTATACTACTTGGGCATAATTATTGCCTAGATTTATCTACTTTTTTATAGGGGCACTAGGTGCCTTCTTCATTTTCTCAATGGATTATCCCATGATTATAGGAACCTTCTTTTTATTCCTCTCTCTCTCTTGGCATTCTCTTCCTCAACCTTCTCCTCTTTGGCCTCAGTACTCTCAATATCTACCTAAGTGATACTAGCTTCCTTCTAGGACTCAATCCTCTTCTCCAAAGTTAGTGCCATATTGATTTCTACTTTTAATGGCCTATTTTCATCCATAACCTTCTATTTTCCTCATTTTTTGGAGGGTGTGTGAAGGGATATTTTGGTGAGGCACTAACCAGCTTCTTTTTCTCTTCAAGAATGATGGTAGTGCTACCTTGGAAGGCCTTTTGAACACCTTTGACATTGGGCTCCTCCCCCACTTCTTGAATAATGTATGTTTTTTTGCTTTCTTCCTTTTCCTCTTCCTATATCTCTTCCTCCCTTCCTCATGTGGACCTCTTCCTCTTCCATTTATACTAGGGTTATCATAGGGAGCGCAATGGGTCCCTTGGACTTCTTTTTCTACTTCTTATAGGAAGAATCAGTGTTTGTTGCCAAGGTCACTCACTTATTCTTTGGAGCTAAAGGATTTTCTTCTTCATTAGATGTGACCCTCAAAATGATGTGCTCCTTAATTTATTTAAGTATCTCCCCCAACTTTTTCTAGCAAGATTTCTACTACATTATTGGCATGAGCATGCCTTCATCACCGATCTAGAAGGGGTGATCATCATCTTTTTTGTGGTCTACATCCTTCTTTCATGGATTCATCTCATATTAAAATATGAATATGACCCCATTTATAACTTCCCTCTAGAGGGGTTAGAACTCCATGTGGTCAAAATCATCCTCCTCATCCTTCATGGCTTTCTCTCTTAGGTACACATATTGGTACCTTAACCTACTCCTTTCAAGATCCATAGACCTCATTGGGATGTCTATCTGATATGCATTATGAATCCTCCTTAGTACCTCCCTAAAATATTTTGTGGAAAATGTGTAAGGGATATTAATCCAATCGTATAGGTTACCGTTTGTGAGTGTCAGTTATAATACACAAAAATGTTGCATGATGGAGAAGGTCACCATTATAAACATATGTTGGGGGAGATCCTATGAGATGCACCATTTAATCCTAAATTCATCTAAGTATTTAGCATACCATCCCATTAATCGTGTCTTGTATGTTTAGGAGGGTGGGTAGGTGAATTCTTAGTATTTCAATGTCAGGGAATCCTTATGTATCAAGAAGACCCAAAGATTATCTTCATCACCATTGGGCATGCTAATCTTCTCCATTACTATTAATATAAAAATATAACCCCACTTGAAGGTCTCTCATGCCTTGTGGCATTTCAATGCATTATTCACCATCTCTTTCCATTTGAAGTTTACAATGTTAAACTTGATCCCTTGCACTATGTGGTAGGCGATGCACAAGTAGGCTTTGTTTATGTCCATCCACCATCCACTGGGGCATAACTTGGAGCTCATGAGGTGTTTCATGGCCCTCATGCTAGGGTCCTTTAAGTCTTTTATCATGAATGTGAAACTTTCCTTTTAATAACCAAGGAGTTTTGCAACCCTCTCTACTTTTGCATCATTCTCCATCATCAGGTAGATGTTTATGATTGAGCATAGGAGATTGGTGATTCTACTGATGAGGAACTTTAATATCTATATGAACATCTTTATAAAGTAGAAGTGATCTCCATAGATGCATGAGAGGAATAATTTCATGAGTTAATTTGGCTTGCAAAAACATGGCAATTCATATATCTGGGTTGCGAAAATGGTCTCAAGCTTGTCTTAGATGGAGACATAAAACAATGTTTCACTATCCTCTATCCTTATTCTTATGTTAACCACTCAATATTATTTGAGATATTATGCATTGATTAACATATGATAGTTGTATTATTTGAACTTGCAAGTGTGTATAAAATATACCAAAGTTCCCCCCCACTAAGACCTTAGGGGGAAACTACATTTCTCTATATGAGATCTTGGTGAGTGCCTCAGGGTCAACCTCACCAATGTTAACTCATTCAATTGGTTATGCCTTCTTATTCACAATGGATGTCTTTTCTACCATCTACATGCTCTTGGCATCCTTCTTCACCTATAGAAAATTATAACTCATTCATTTATTTCCCATTCTGAATTGACTAGTGTTGAAGCATAATCTATTTATCTTCTTAAAGACTGTAATGTTTCTTAGCACTTCTTCATACTTATAGGGTGTGAGACTATGAATTTTTCTCTTGAACTTTATTCACCATTAATGATAGCCTCAATGTCACTCTGAATCTCTTTTATCTTGTTCTTTTCCAATTCTTGCCTTGCATTCCTATATTCCAATCTCAATGGGAACACAATCTCTTTCCCTATTCAGTCAATCTCATTTGGCAGTCGTGGGTGCTCATGCTTTTATGTGGTATTATTTTCTCACTTTGGATCTAGTTTAGATCTAGTTATGATTTGCATTTGGGTTCAAATAGTCACTTCCCACCTCTAGTTGGTTAGATGTTATCTTGTGTTGATGATTTTCCTCCTGTACTTCATTCACCCTATCACAACCTTCACCCTTATTATATAAACATGGGTAAAACACTTCAAATCTATGTAATTCAACCTCCTTATTGCTATCCCTTATCTTAGGTGTGATTCCTCACAAGCGTACTTCCATTCTTTGGTTAATTTATTATGCTTTTGTCTTTTGCCTTGGCCTACCCACCCCAAATAAATTCTTACACTGGTCCTCTAGTACATTGGTCTCTTATACATGAGCATATTTTGTGCTTCCATTTTATCTCTTTTACATTGGAATCCTATGTTCCTCCCTTTATCACTTGGTACTCCCAATTTTTTGAATTTGTTAACTTTGTGCACCCAAAAATAGAGGTGTCTAGCCTCAGGTGCTTATAAAGCAACTATTCTTGACTCACCTGACTAGAGTTATGTATAGAAGTATTAAAAGAGTTCTCTTGTGGGATTGAAGTGCCTCACTTATTCACCTAATACAAACAACACAAAACATAAAGAAACATTTAGCTTGCAATAAATTCTATTCTAGTTAATGAAACACAATTGATGTGTGACTAGGAAGTTAAAACATGATGGTGCAAGTGCCATTCTATTGCTTATAAGGATTAAATAAATTACCATTGAAATACCTATGGATATTTTCACATGTCAACATGCGCAACTTATATGCATCGATCTCTAACATGTTGTAAATGATTTAAGGGCCCATCCACCTAATTTACAGCTTACCTAAGTGCTTGAGGTACTATGAGTCATAGATTAAGAATAATGATCCTTCAATTAATACCTTACACTTGATATGTTTATCATGCCATAGCTTCTAGCATGCCTTCTCTACTTCATACATCCATCTTTCCTTGGCATGCATCTCATCCAAGCACTCTAAGTCTTCTAGCTATATACTCAAAGATTCTTGGTCAACCAAATGAACAATACATGTAATGTGCAATGAGGGAACTATGAAATCCATTGGTAAAATGACCTATATGCCAAACACTAGTTAAAATGGTGTATCCCTATTTAGGTACATGTAGGTAGGGTAGTAGGCCCACAATATTGATGATACCTAATCATCCTAATCTTTATGACCAATGTCACATATATTTGTGAGGCATAATACTAATATGTTATTGAATGCATCAGATATTCTATTTACTTGGGATGATAAGGGGTTGTCTTATAGTGTGCCAACATGTATTCAATTAGTAGGATTTATACAGTTTCATTTAGGAAGTGTGTGCCTCTATCACTAGTCAAACTAAGTAGCCAACCATAGAGACTAATAATGTTCTCCCATATAAACCTTGTGGTTGTGGTACCTATACAATATTTGGTTGGTGTTGCCTTGGCCCACCTGGTGAAATAGTATGTGGCTACTAGAATGTAGCATGCACCTATGCAGCTCATAGATGGAATGATAGACTCAATAAAATAAATGGCCCATTTTTCAAATGGTTTTTGGGTAAGAATAAGAATGAATGACATCATATATTGATGGTTAGGTTTTCTTATATGCTATAATATGTCACATGCCTTAGCATAATATTTTACATCTTGGATTAGACTTGGACACCACAAGCCTAATTACAACACCTTACACACCATTGCATCCCTATAGCAATGGCCTCCTACTATTACCTCATGTGCCTCTTGGAAAATAGAGTCCCTTTTATGTTCCAAGACAAATTAACATAGGACTTAATCATGGCTCAATTTATATAGTTCCCCACTAATGATTTGAAAGGGGGAAACATGAAGTATGAGCTTTGCTTCTTTTATCTAGTTGTCATAGTCTGGGGCACAAACCCAAATGTTAGAAAAGTAATGATCTCCACCAAATCTTCAGGGATGCACTGAACCTTGAAGAGTTTCACATCTAGCATATAATCCTTAATAGGTGATTCCATATCATCAGAGTCAATGTGGGATAAATGGTTTGGGCTTGGGTTATATTTTCCAGGGTTCACTACAACCAAAAACTAGAATTCTTAAAATAGAACTATCCATCTATAAATACACCCATGAAAAATGGAATTATTCACAATGTACTTAATTACCTCATGATCAATGAAGAAGATGAATAGGATTACCAACAAGTTTTACCTAAAATTCTTCAAGGCATAGACCATGGTAAGTGTCTCATGCTCAATTGTCATACATTTTTTATCTACCTAGGTTAGTTTTCAACTTACGAAGGAGATGGGATGATCCATCCTACCTTCATTGGGTTGAATAATAATGGTGCCAATTATAGAGCTAGATGCATCGACATGGATTTGGAATAGATTTGTCAAGTTGGGAAATTGTAGTATTGGTGCACTAGTTAATTTAAATTTCATAGTTTTAAAGGCATCTTCTTATGCTACACCCCAATAGAATGGGCCATCCTTTCATAAGAGCTATTTTATCAACATCACAATCTTTGTATAACTCCTTATGAATTTTATATAGTATCCTCAATGGATAAGAAAGGCATGAACATCTTTCTACATTGAAGGGGTCTAGAGTTGTATGATAATTTCAATCTTCATGAGATCATTGAGTAGAACATCTTTGTAGATGATGTACCTAAGCAAGGTGCCAAATGGTGTCACAAAGATGCACTTCTTGAGGTTCAAGGATATTTATAATTATCTACACCACTCAAACATGAGGTGAAAGTTTTTATAATGGTCCTTCACTATCCCATACACAATCCAATCATCTAAATACACTTGTAAGAAATTTTGAATGAAGTCTTTAAATATGGTGATTACCACTTTTGAAAACATGGTTGACACATTCTTGAGTCTAAAGGGCATCAAATTATAGTTGAAACAACCCCATTATATCACAAAGGACATTTTAGGGTTGTCCTATTTAATATAGATATGATGGTATCCTAAAAACCCATCAGTGAAAGTGTATAACTCATAGCCTGTGATGCCATCCAAGACTTCATCAATGAATGGAGTCAAGAAAGGGTCAGTGATACAAGCACCATTCAAGAATATATAATCAATGCAAATATGGATGCACCCATTATTATTTATTATAATAATAATGGGGCTCACCCATTTATATTCCTACATAGGGTAGATGATGCCCTTGACTAGCATACCATTTATCTTAGTTTTAACCTTGGTGCGAAGATTGGGGTTCATTCTATAAGGGTGCTTCTTGATAGGTCTTACACTATTGACAATATTGATGCTCATCTTTCCAAGGGATAAGTGGGTGACCTTCATATATTGATAATTCCAAGGGAAAAAGTCTTTTAACTCCTTCAAGATATCTAGAATGTATGCTAGCTCTGTGTCAGACCAATATGAACCCAAAGTATCCATCATTGGTTCTGCTTCAAAGCTCATGTCTACCTTTGTAGTTTTGAGTGGTACATGATAGGGTTCATACCTTTCTTGATGTGAGTCCTAAAATTACCTACATCCCTTATTTGTTTCTATGTGAATATGAGTAGGGTCTTCTTCATTGGGGGTGTTATCCTCCACTTGGTACACTAGCTTCTTTTTTCCTGTCAAGTTTGTCCAATTTTATGCCTTATAAGAATTACCATCTTTATCACTTGATTCACTATTTATTTATTGATCTTCAAATAAATTCAGTAAGACCAAGACCTTTTCCCCAAACATGTATTTTAGGTGCTCCTCTAGGATTATTGGATCTTCAAACATTGCCCATAGAATTAATTACAATGCCTGTATCTATTCTAGATTTTGTGAGGAAAAAGAGAAGGTGTGCAAAAACCTCTCCTTAAGGACATAATAATTAGTTGTCTCATGGTGCATATTTTCAACAACATACCATGCTCATGCCCATGTCTTCAAGGTTTTATAAAAGGCTTGCACCCATACATTCTTTGGGGAATTTAAACCACAGTCAATCCATGTTTCTTCACATAAGTATACATGCACTATAGGGTCTGAGTTGCTAATGTATGATAATATTTATAGGTTGTCATTAATCTTCCCAAATATAGTTTGGATGGATACTTTCACATCCTGCCAAGTTAAAAAACTAGGCCTTTACATTTCCCACCAATGAGTGGAAGTCATCCATAATGTATACACTAATATGCCTATTTTATCTACTTCTTTGGGGATGCATGATTCAAGGTTATAGAAATATTATTCTAATTTATTTCTCCCCTCATATTTTGGGAGCATGCAAGTTTACATTTACTTAGGTGAAATAATCTCTTTCCCTTCTTCTTAGTGCATGGGACCCACCTCTTAGAAGCATGATCAATCTGAACCCAACCTATCTTTACTAGTTTTGGCACATTTGCATGTACCAAATGGCACATTCAACTAATGGTATCATAATATTCTTTGACCCATCAATCCCAAGAAACATTGGTGGTGTCCAAAGCTGACTGTCCATCTTCTTAAGAAAGAAATCCTTGGTCATTGGGGTGGAGAGTTTTGGTACCTTGCATTGTAATAATGTTTTATATGTGGTTTATCTCATCCTTGAGGTCCACACTCAGAACATATGGGGGTCCTTGGCCACTTGAGATGGGGATAAATACGCTCTCCTTAACATTTTCAAAATCTATGTAGTGCCTCTTGAAGCACATGTATGCATTGTTCACATATCACCAAGGGCTTCTAAGAAGTAGCAGGTAGTTATCTTATTCTACCAACTCAATTAATTTAAAGTTGGCACAAAATTTGGCACCCATGATGTCTATAACTATTCTCTTCAAAATTTTGATGCGTTGCATCCTAGTCTTATTGGCCATGAAAATTAGATGAGGGTAAGGTCTAAAGGCTAGCCTACCCATCTTATCCCATGAATTTTTGGTCAATATAATGACCTCGGTGCCTATGTCCATAAGGACCTCATATACATATCAACCATCAATAGTAGCATTCACAAGGAGTTCTTGATTGAAATTTTCATTATGTGTATGTATGACTTCTTGCACCCTTTCCATGCATGGTATAATGACTTCAACTGGTTTTTACCATGCATGCTCTAAAAGTATGTTATTCAATAGAGGAAGCATCCCTTATATTTGTAGGAGGCACAATATATCAATTACCTCTTGTGTTTTAGCCTTATAGCTATCTTGATTCTTGTGAGAGGTAACAACCTGTGCATCTAGGTCCTGTATCAGTTAGAACTCCCCTTAGAGGTTTTAAATGACATTCATAGTTTGTTGCAAAACATCTTTATAATTCACAGGGTCTAGGTAAGGTAAAACTTTGGGTTCAAACAACATTATGCACATGGTGTGATTATTGTCCCCATAGTATTAGTGTAACTTTGGTATGGGCACAACTAATGATTAAGTGGTGAATTCACTATGAGTATTCTCCTACACATTGACTATCTATCTCTACATGGTTTGGTTGTGCCTTTGGTGTCCATTTTTCTAATTTATTCTCATGCTCGATCATTCTAGTGTCCTTTTCTATACTAAGTCTACATTGGGTTAAATTTCTAGACAAGTCAAGGAATTCCTCAACCTTAGGAGATCCTCAATAATACCCACACATTGGATGTGTAGGGTAGTCATGTTGATAGTGCTTTTTTGAGCCACACTTATAACATGAGTGGTGTGAGAACCTCCCACCACCATGTCCTCCACCTCACCCTCTAATGCCTCGTTTCATCCTAAAAACCATTTTTGGTTAGCCATAGCCTTCATTTCCTTGGTTATAGTACCTTCCAACTAATTCAATGGCATACCTTGTACCTATTTCCATGTTTTCATTCATTTCATCAATCACTCAACATTTAGCTCTTGTATGGGTGTAGGCATCACAAAAACAAAAAAAATAGTTGTGTTAACCTATTTAGTGCATTTAAAAAATAAGTAGTTATGAACATCATATGCCTCTTTTTAGACTTCATAGCTTAAAAGTAAAGTGTGCACATTATTTCAAGGGTAGTTATTCCTATTATACCCTTCCACTTCATAATTAGTGTACCATAATTTGCTTTGAGCATCCTATGATGAGATAGAGGTAATATTTTAGAGTTGGGAGGCCAAGGATGCAATTTATTCCTCTATGAATAGGTTGATCCTAATATCAGTGCTTTCGACTACCTCTACTCTAAGTATGGCTTTGAGTGCTTTGTGAGGGTCTATGAAGGTCTTCATGAAAAACACTTTTTGAAATGGTACCAACAATCCTCCAATGAACCATTATGCATGTTATAAGGGATGAATGACATAAGAAATATTTGAAAGGAGGGTTTTGAATCTTGCATTGTATAAGTGTACACTTTTAGAGAGTCCCTGTGTTACCTCTTTTAGTGTGGTGATGCTCTACTATTCAAATTTTGGGATGTCAAGTTCCTTAAGGAATGCCGCTTTTAGGATGTCATAATCTATCATAGCCTATTTAGGTTAAAACTTCTTATACTAAGTATGGGAGGGATCTAATAAAATGTTCATGAACTAGGTTGCCTTGCACTTGAATTGAGTTATGTCTTGAGAATGCCATTGTAATTCACACTTTATCAAATGATCTAAAACATTCTCTATGTTGTATTTTGACAATTGCATGGCCATTTCATAGTAAATTTGTTGTGGGGGTGAAGATAACATCTAAGGCACATGTCCCCTTGGCATCTATCTAGGTTTTAGTCCTCCAATACCTCTAGCCACTGGGTTAAGTTTTGGCCCCATTATTACTATTTGCATCAAAGATGATGATGGCACTATACTACTGACTTGTGGTGCCAAACCACTTCTTGTAGGTTGTTGTCTAGTTTTTGAAGCTGCCATTAGCTGAGATGGAATTCTTGATCTCATGTTATGGTATGGTGAGATATCATCCAATGGTCTATAGGTATCCTTGCTCAAGTATTTTTAGGGAATAACTTATTCAATCACAAAATTATACTCCAATTCTGCAAAATAGTTAAAAGTCTATGTTGAAAACATGATTAGTTATCACTCTCTTTATTCTCATAGAGGATCTAGTACATGATATTGTCATAGGTTTAAAGGGGGTAGGATCATTTGGAATATATTATGTTACCAAATTCTATAGAGATCTAGTGCATTTTACACTCATCAAATATTGACCTTGATCCATTAACTTATTATTTATCTTCGCACTATTATATTTCAAGAATTCCTTCCCTATGCCCTTCCCACTCATTACAAGTTCTCTCAGCACTTCCAAGTTCTAGATCTTCCATCATCATAAGCCTTCTCTTATTATAATTCCATCTCCTAATCTCTTGGGTATCAATTTACTCATCTCCTTCCATTGTGTTTTACCTACACATCCCCTTCTACACCTTTGTGCTACACATACATGAAAGGACTTTAGCCTTCAATTATCAAAGTTTCAAATCCATAATATACCATTAATTTTTTGAGTTCTATGCAACAGTCTTTCAAAAATAAGCCTCTAGTTTTGTGTAAAAACTAATATTCTTCTTCCTTAGGGTAAGAGTATGTGGCAATAATGAACTCAAGCATGTAACTATTCAACACTCCATGCCAGCACTTATCTACTGCTCTTGTCCAAGTGGCATATAGAGTCTCAAATATCTCTAAGTGATCATTAATCCACTCAAGGCACTATCCATATCTTCTTATTTTATGGGTCACATAGGAAGCCAAGCATCAGAACACATGCTCAAGGAATTCATAGAAAAAGACCTCATATAGAGCATCATAGAGCTTTCTCTGAACCCACTTTCTAAGCTTGTGTCCTCTATGAGTTGGATGCTTTAGTTTAAAGCTATCTTCAACCTAATATAACCAACACTTGATACTATTAAGGAAGAGTTAGACCATTATTTTTTTGTACCATTACAACAAAAAATTTCAACATGGGTCCTAAAAAAAGAACCAAAATTTTGTAGAGAAGGGAGTCAATTCATCAAGTTAGGCATTCATTTAGTTATCCAAATCAGTTCTACACTCATTAAAATTGGGCATGGACATAGTATATTCCCATATCACTCAACATTTATCATGCAATTGTGCTAGCATCAATTCACCCAAAGCATAACAAGGAAAGAACTGGAACCTACATTGGGCTAGTTGTGTCATGGTGTAATATTTCACTTATAGGACTTGGTCATTTAAACATAATTTTTTTGTAGATTCATTAGAGTAAGCCTTGTCTAGGCTAAGCTTGATGGTCTTTAGGCCTAAGCCTATTTTGGGTGACTTTTTATGGTCATAGGGGCATAAGCCTATACTAGGTTGGTTTTATAGCCTGAAGGGTTCAAGCCTTTGTTTCACTAGGCTTACCATCATTCAAGCACTTTGAGGAGTTAAGGGAATGCTTTAGATCAAGCATTCATGTTTTGGCTAGTGCTTCTTAGCAAGGGTATCAAAGCTTAGGTACTTGACTCTCCTTACACTTAGGCTACTTCATATAGTATGCCAACATCATAAATTAGCATAGAGATGCCATTAATGACATAAACTAAATGCTAGCAAGAAACATTCTTAACATTACTATATTTAGATTACCATACTATAACTAGTACATTCATTGTGCATTTTAATAACAAAGTGAAAGGAATTCAAATTAGAATCACCATGTTTGTTGTATCCATTCTTCTTCATTAATCAAAGCTCATAGAAAATAGAGTATATAGCTCATTATGACAAGAACAGAGTAAAACCTATGTTATGCTACTTAATTACCTAGACAATCATAGGGAAACTTGGTTGTATACAATTTGATCCTTAACAGTGTCCATACTGCTTCTAATGCTAATGGAATCCATAAAATTATATCCAAAATCAATTATATATAGTTTTTTTTACATCCAATTTGCATGCTCGCTTCACTAGTTTGAGCTTGTTTTTTATAGCACACAAAAACATCTCTTTGCCAAGGTGGAAAGTGCACACCAGGTGCTAAGATGGAGACTTTGTTGAGCTGGAGCCTTACACTTATGTGTCTACCATGCTAGATCAATTTCCATTTTTAATGAATTAGGGCCCCAATATTACCCATACTAAATTATTAGTCCATCCTCAGACTGGGTTGCCAAAACTTTCGGTGCACAAAACTCAGGCATGGTTTCCATAAGTTTGGTGTTAAAGTCCTCAAATCCCTTGATATTGATCTTGATTTCCTCTATGGAACTACCTATTTCTATAGAGGCAACACTAAGCATGAGAAAATTTGTCTTCTCAATCTCTTTTGTAAAGGTCTCAAGATTTGCCTTAGCTTTTATCACTCCTCCATCTAGCATTGCTCCTTGTTTAGAGGCCTTAGTTCACAAAACACAGAAGAGTGATTCCAATTTATATTCCTGGTACTTTATCTTTGTTCTCAATACATTTAGCCTACCCATTATCTACACATGCTTTGACCTACTCATAGAGTACACATACATCATCATCTCCTCCTTTTCCCCTTTTACTTAAAAAATTTGTCTAGGACTGATGTTTGGTTAGAAAAGTTGATGACTATGGCATCAACTACAACTACACCTTCTTGAAGTTTTAAAAACAAGTCCTCCATATCTTTGTTCTTATAAATTTTCTCCCTCTATAACATGGTACATGGGTCTTCTTCTTCTTCTTCTTCTTCTTCTTCTTCTTCTTCTTCTTCTTCTTCTTCTTCTTCTTCTTCTTCTTCTTCTTCTTCTTCTTCTTCTTCTTCTTCTTCTTCTTCTTTTGGTGCTAGATCCATTTCATCCTTGGGAGCATCTACTCCATTAACACACATACTTTATCAACCTCTAAGAGGTTTGATGTATCAACATTGACCAAAAAGGATATTTTGACTATCTCTATGTGCTTGCATATCTATTACAATTTTAACTTCATAGCTTGTGCTTCATCTTTGACATCATTACAAAGTTTCTTCTATTACTTTCTTCTACCATCATTGATGATGTTATTTCATGTGACATCTGTGGCCATTCGAATAAGAGCATTCCCTAACCAAACTAGGTTCATGGTGTAGGGTTTTATGATGAGGGATTCATGCTCCTCTTAGGTTCATCTACACCTAATATGGCATTTTGAGGTGCCTCAAAGTGAGGCTTGTCTATGTATCTATCAAACACAAATGCAATTTGTTTATGCATATTGGTTGTGTCAGCTTCATGGGGCATGAAGTTAAACATATATAAATCTTCATCCATCCATCCATCCATCCATCCATCCATCCATCCATCCATCCATTCATCCATCCATCCATCTATTTTGTAATTTTCCTCTAACGTTCAACTCTGTGCCTTCTTCTTATATGATGGCCAGCTCTATTTTCTCTTTATCCTCCTCACTAGTGACACTAATTCTTCAATGATTTCCTCTAAGGCCTCTTCTTCTTATTTTATGAGGGGTTCTTCCTCAAAATTTTCCCTTGTGTTTGCTTCTTCTTCCTTAGGTTATGTAGTGCTAACCTCCAAGTTTACTCCCTTGGCACTAGCTTCACCTTGTTCTTGATCTTCTTAGGGTTCCTCTCCAATCTCCTTTTCCTTTTCTAAGGCACTACTATCACCTACCTTTTCTTTAGGTACCCCTTCACACTTTGGCATGCCTATTCTATAACATTATCTACTTTTTTAATGATGCCTATATGCACCTTTTTTGTTTTCTCAATGTCAAGTCCCATGATTGAGGGAAACTTCTTTTTATTCCACTCTCTCTTGGCCTTCTCTTCCACAAACTTCTCATCTTCAGCCTCAACCTTTTTAGTTTCAACCTGATTAATATTGGATTCCTTTTAGGCCTTCCTTCTCTTCTGTAATTCTAGCACCATATCAATTTATTCTTCATTGTGGCCAATTTTCTTCCACATCCTTCTCTGTTCCTTATCAATTTTCACAGGCCATGTGGAGGGATCTTTGGGTGATGCACTAAACAAACTTTTTGTCTCTTTAAGCATGACAATAGTGCCTCCTTGGAGGGATTTTTGAACATATTCATTGCTAGGATCCTCTAACACTTCTTCTTGAATAATGTACATTTAATTGCCTTATTGTACCTCTTATTCTATCTCTTCCTCCCTTCCTCATGTGTGGGCCTCTTCCTCTTCCATTCCTGCTAGGGTTATCATAGGGAGCACAATGGGTCCCTTAGACATATTTTTTTTCTTCTTACTAGAGGAAGAAGTCTCCTTCATCAAGGTCACATGCTTCTTATTTGGAGCTAAAGGAGTTGTTTCTTCATCAAAGGTGACCCTCAACCTGATGCATTCTTATTACCTCAAGTGTCTCACTCTACTTTTTCTAGGGAGACTTTTGTTGCATTATTGGTGTAAGATTGCCTTCATCACTAATTTACAGGGAGAAATCATCATATTTTCTAGTGTCTATGCCCTTCTTTTATGTCTTCATATCATAGTACAACATGAATATGTGCCTATTTATAACATCCCTTTGGAGGTGGTGGAGGTCTGTAAAATTAGAGTCATCCTCCTCATACCTCATGGCTTTCTCTCTTGGATGCACATACTAGCACCTCAACCTACTCCATTCTAGATCCATGTCCTTCACCAAGATGTCCAACTACTATGCATTGATAATTCTCCTTATCACCTCCCTAAAATATTTTATGGAAAAATTGTAAGGGAGTTTAATCCATTCAGATAGGTTGCCATCTATGAATTTTAAGAGCACTACAAAAAAATGTTGCATGATGGTGAAGGTTACCATTACAAACATGAGTTGGGGGATCTCCTATGGGATGTGCCATTCAATACTGAATGCCTCTATATATTAAGTGCACTACCCCAGTACTCATGCCTTATATTTTTGGAAGGAGGGTGGGTAGGTGAATTCTTGGTATTTCAACACTAGAGAGTCTTTGTGTACCAAGAAGACCCAAATATTATCATCATTTATATCAAGCATGATGATCTCTTCCATCATTATTAATATTAACATAGACCCCAACTTGAGGTCTCTCATACATTGTGGCACTCTAGTGCATTCTTCACCATCTCTTCAGTAATGAATTTTGTAATGTTGAACTTGACCCATTGTACCATGTAGTGGGTGATGCATAAGTAGGCCTTGCTGATGTCCATCCACCATCCATTATGGTATATATTAGAGCTCACAATGTGCACCATGACCCTCATGCTAGGGTATTTTATGTCCTTGATTGGGAATGTAAAACCTACCATGTAATAACCAAAGAGTTTCACAACCCTCTCTATTTTTACATCATTATAAATTATTACGTAGATGTGTACACCTAAGCCTGGGAGCTTAGTGATTTTGTTGATGAGGCACTCTAATATCCTCATGTGCCTCCATAAAAAGTTGAAATGATATATATAAATGCATGAGAGGAGGAATTGCATGGGTTCCTCCAGCTTGCCAAAATATGGTAACTCATACAACTGTGTTGTGTTGATGGTCATAAGCCTATCTTAGATGTATATGTCAAACAATGCCATGCCCACCTCTATATTTGATCCTATGTTAACCACCCAGTCTTGTTTTATCTCTTTTGAATTGTTTGGTGTGTGATGGTTATATTCTTTCAACCTATAGGTGTGGTTGAAATATACCAATGTTTCCCCCACTAAGACCTCAAGGGGAAACTACATTTTTTTATATGATATCTTGGTGAGTGCCTTAGGGTAAACCTTATCAATGCTAACTCCTTCAACTAGATGCATCATATAATTTGTAGTAACTATGTTTCCTACTATCAACACCATTTTGGAATCCTTTTATGCTTGTGACAGACTAAAACTCATTGATTTCTTTCCCATTCTAAACCAAATAGTGTTAAAGTACAATCTATTTATCTTCTTAAACCCTGTAATGTTTCTTGGTACTTCCTCATAGTTACAAGGTATGAAACTATGAATGTGGCTCTCAAACTTTGTTCACCATTAATGGTGGACTCAATGTCACTTTTAATCTCTTATGTTCTATTATTTTCTAATTCTTTCCCTACATGCTTCTATTCTAATCTCAATGGGAAAACAATATTTTTCCCTATTCATTCACTCTTGTTTGGTGATCATGAGTGCTCAAGTTTGTATGTGGTATCATTTTCTCACTTGGGCTCTGATTTATATCTAGTTTTTCTCTACTTTTGGGTTCAAATTCTCTTAAGGTTTGTAACTTAAAATAATGCACCGTCAGCCTCTCTATACCTTAACTTCAACTACCCTCTTTTTAACAGGTGAGTAATGGCATGGTGGTGCATGGATTTCATGAAATCTACTTAATCTTGTGAAATCTACCAAAATATGCCACCACATTTTCATTTATTTTGGATCATTGTGCCTCCACTATCACCACATTAATTTTTCTTAATGATATTTTGGTGAAGTGACTAGTGATTCAAATGGTCACTTCTCACCTTCCATTAGGTGGGTGCTAGTTTATATTGATGATCTTTCTCCTGCATTTCATTCACCTTGGCATGACCTTCACCTTTCTTATGGAAACCTAGGCACAATGCTTCACATGCACATGATTTAGCCTCTTTAGTTCCATCTCTTCTTATATATATGCTTCCTCTCAAGTATTCTTCTATTCCTTGGTTGATTTCTTTCACTTTCATCTCTTGTCTTAGCCTACCCACCCCATACAAGTTCATTTTCTAGTCCTCCAACACATATTTCTCTTCTTTTGATCTCATGTGCACAAGTATCTTGTGTGGTTCCCTTTTATCTCTTATACATCAACATCCTGTGTGCCTCCCTTTGTCACTTATTACTCCCCATTTTCTAAATTTGGAAATGTTTTTTACCCAAAATCTTAGGTGTATGGTCTCGAGTTCTTAGAAAGTAATCAGTCCATGTTAAAATGCCTAGGGAGCATTTCACCAGTCAATGTGAACATCATATATGTGTAAGTCTCCAATATGATATAAATGACATAAGGGCCCATCCACCTAATCTATAACTTGCCCAGGTGATTGAGATACTTGGAGTCATAAAGCAAGACTAATTCTCCTTCAGTTAGAACCTTGTGCTTGATATGTTTATCATGCCATAAATTATAGTGTGCCTTCTCTACTTGATGGATCCATCTTTCTTTGGTGTGCATCTCATCTAAGTGATCTAAGTCTTCTAGTGATGCACTTAAATATTCTTGATTAACTAAATGACTAGTACATGCAATACATAATGAGGGCACTATGAAATCCATTTATAAAATGGCCTTGATGTGAAACACCAATTGGAATGATGTATCCTTGTTTATGTACTTATAGGTAGTTTGGTAGGCTCACAATACTAATGATACCTAGTCATCCCAATCTTTGTGACCAATGTCACATATCTTTATGAGGCATGTTTTTAATATCATATGTAATTTCTCATATACGCCATTTTATTGGGGATGATAAGGGGTTGTCTTATGGTGTGCCACCATGTATTCAGTCAATAGGATTTATATAGTTTCATTTAGGAAGTACATGCCTTTGTCACTGATGAAACTTAGTGTACACCCATAATGACTAATAATGTTTTCCCATATAAACCTTGTGGCTATGGTGGTTGTGTAGTATTTGGTTGACACTGCCTTCACCCACTTGGAAAAATAGTTTATGGTCACCAGAATGTAGTGTGCACCTATGCATTTTGTAGTAAGAGTGATTATCCCAAAAAGATCAATGGCCCATTTTTCAAATGGTGCTTGGGAAATAATAAAAATGAGTGAAATCACACCTTGATGGTTAGGTTTTCCTTTATACCAGTAGACATCACATGCCTTAGCATAATATTTTATGTCTTAGAATAGACTTGCCAACCACAAGCCTGATTGTAGCACC
This sequence comes from Torreya grandis, assembly GCA_037957365.1. Lineage (NCBI taxonomy): Eukaryota > Viridiplantae > Streptophyta > Pinopsida > Cupressales > Taxaceae > Torreya > Torreya grandis. The sequence continues at coordinate 99,149 of JARHVA010004802.1, read as the reverse complement.
TTATACACCAATGCATCCCTAGTGTAATGGCTTCCTACTATCCACTAATGCACCTCTTTTAAATAGAGTAAATTTCATGTTATAAGACACATAAACACCTAAATTCATCATGGCTCAATTTTTATAGTTCCCCTCTAATGATTTAGAAAGGGGAAACATGAACTACAAGCTACTTCTTTTCTCTAGTTGTCATAGTCTGAGGTATAGACCTAGATGTTAGAAAAATGGTGATATACACCAAATACTCAAGGATGCACTAGACCTTATATATTTGTGTTTCCAACATATCACCTTCAATAGGTGCTGACACATCTCTAAAGTCAATATGGGACAAATGGTCTATGCCTAAAATATATTTTCTGGGCTTAATTACCACTAAGAACTAGAATTCTTAAAATGGAACTATCCATATACAAACTCATCTATGGAGAATAAGAATATTAAAAAGGTACTTAAGTACCTCATGATTAGTGATAAGATGAATGGGGTCATAAAAAAGTATTTCCTAAACTTATTTAAGTCATAGACAATGACAAGTACCTCATGCTTAATTATCATATAGTTCTACTCTACCTGTGTTACTTTTCAACTTGCAAAGGAGATGTGATGATCCATCTTAGCTTCATTGGGTTGCAATAGAATAACACCAATTATAGATCTAGATGCATCGACATGGACATGGAATTGATTTGTCTAGTTAGGAAATTATAGTATTGGTGTGTTAGTTAATCTAAGCTTTAGAGTTTCAAAGGCATCTTTTTTCACTATGCCCCAATGGAATGGGCCATAGTTGTACAAGATATCCACTAGTAGAACTGTAATCTTTGCATAGCTCCTTATGAAATTTTTATAGTAGTTTTAATGGACAAGAAAGGCACGAATGTATTTTTATGTTGAAGGGGTTTGGAGTTGTAGGATAATTGAAATTTTCATGAGATCGATGAATAAACCATCTTTGTAGATAATGTTCCCAAGCAATGTGCCAAATAGTATCAAAAAGATGCAATTCTTGAGGTTTAAGTATATTTTAACTATCTACACCACTCAAACATGAGGCACAGGTTGTCATAATGGTCCTTCACTAGCCCATACACAGTCCAATCATTTATAAACCTAGAGAAACTTATGAATGAAGTCCTTAAATATGGTGATTACCACTCTAGAGAACATGACTGATGTATTCTTGAGTCCAAATGAAATCATGTTGTATGAAAAAAAACACATTCTATCATAAATATCATTTTAGTCTTGTCCTCCTCTTTAGTCAATACTTGATTATATCCTAAGAACCAATCAATGAAATTATATATAGTGCAACCTATGACACCATCAAAAACTTCATTGGTGAACAATGTTGGGAAGGGGTTAGTGATGCAGGAAACATTCAACAATCTATAATCGATGCAAATATGGATGTTCCCATCTTTATTGATTATAATAACCATGGGGCTCACCCATTTAAATTCTTTCACAAGGTAGATGATGCTTATGACTAGCATACCATCAATCTCTATTTTAACCTTGGCATTAAGATTTGGGTTCATGTTGTAAGGGTGGTTATTGATAGGTATTGCACCATCAACAAAATTGATGCTCATATTTCCAAGGGATGGGAGGGTGCCATTTATATCTTGATAATTTTTAGGGAACAAGTCTTTGAACTCCTTCAATAGATCTACAGTGTGTGATAGCTTTACATCAAACCAATATGCACCCAGAGTAGCCATATTTGGTTCCCCTTTGGAGTAGATGTCTACCTTGGTAGTTTTGAATAGTGCATGATAGGGTTCATTCATTTCCTAATGTGATTCCTCAACTTTCATACTTCCCTTAGTTGTTTTTATGTGAAGATGAGGTGGGTCTTCTTTGTCAGGGGTGATATCCTCCACTTGATGCACTAGCTTATTTTTTCCTATCAAATTTTCCCACTTTCATGCCTTCCAAGTATCATAATATTCATCACTCAATTCACTATTGATCTCTTTATCCTAAAAAAAATTTGGAATAAATAATACATTTTCCCCAAACATGTCTTTTAGGCACTCCTCTAGGATTACAATGTCCTCAAACATTGTCTGTCAAATTATTTGTAGTTGCTTGATCAATTGTAGATTTTGAAAGGAAAAGGAGAAGGTGTCCATGAACCTCTCCTTAAGGAAATCCTAATTATTTGTCTCACGGAATGCTTAATTGAAAAAATACCATGCTCATACCCTTGTATTCAATATTTTATATAAAGTATGCACCCATAGGTCTCTTAGGGTATTTACATTGTAATTAGTCCATGTTTCTTCACATAAGCACATATGCACTATAGGTTCTAAGTCATCAGAGTATGATAAGATGTACAAGTTCTCATTACTCTTCATGAATCTAGTGAATATGGATTATATCACATCCTACTAGGTTAGTAAGTTATCCCTTTGTGCTTCCCACCAATGAGTGGTAGTGATTTGTAATGTATACACTAGTGCTCCCATTCTATCTTATTCTTTGGGGAAGCATAATTCAAGGGCATGGACATATTATTATATTAAATTTATCCCCTCATAATTTGGGATTGATGAAATTCTACCTTTAATTAAGTAAAATACTCTCTTTCCCTTATTCTTGGCACACGGGATCCACCTCTTAGAAGTGAGATCAATCTAGACCTAGCTTGTCTTTACTAGATTTGGTGCCTCTGTACATACCAAGTGAAACCTTAAACCAATGGTATCATAAGATTATTCAAACCATTATTTACAAGAAAATTTTATGGTGTTCAAGGATGATTTTCCATCTTCCCATGAAATCACTCTTTGGTTATTGTGGTGGAGAGCTTCGGTGCCTTGTATAATAATGTTATATATGTGTTTAATCTTATCCTCAAGGTCTAAATTATCAACATAGGGGGGTCCTTGGTCACTTGAGATGGGGATAAATACCATCTCTTTTCCATTTTCAAAATTCATGTAGCACCTCTTCGAGTGCATGTTTGCTTTGTTCACATAACACCAAGGCCTTATGAGAAGTGCCAGGTAGTTATCTTAGTTTTTCAACTCGATTACTTCAAAGTCAACATATAATTTAGCACCCATGATGTATAAAACTATGTTATTTATAATTTTGATGGGCTATGTTCTATTCTTGTTGGCCATGAAAATTTCATGAGTGGAAGGTCTCACGTCTGGCTTACCCATCTTCTCCCATGTATTATTGGTCAAGATATTGACCTCGTAACCTATGTCCACAAGGAACTCACATATAGACCATCCATAAATGGTGGAATTCATAAGTATTTATTGATCGTAATCCACATTGTGTTCATACATGATTTTGCATACCCTTTCCATACTTGACATAATGACTTTAACTAACTTTTACCCTATTACTACAAAACTAATTTCTTCAATAGGGGTAGCATATTTTCTATCTACAAGAGGCACAAGATATTTGTTATCTCTTGAATCTCATCCTCCTAGCTATCTTGCTTCTTGTAGGAGGCAGTAGCCTATTCCTCTAGTTCTTCCACTATTTGGAGCTCCCCTTGGAAGTTTTGAATGATGCTCATGACTTGCTATAAAACATCTTTCTAACATGCAGTTTCTGGGTAAGGTGCAACTTTGGGTTTAGGCCACGTTATATGCTCAGTGTAACTCTTCTCCCCATATTCTAAGCATAAATTTCATAAGGGTTTAGCTAGAATTTGAGTGGTGAATCCACTATGATTAGTCACCTGCACCTTGATTGTCGTTATGCGGGTCAATTTCACCTTTAGAGTCTACTTTTTCACTTTTATCTCATGCTTGATCATTCCAGTGCCCTTTTTTATTCTATACCTACCTTGGGTTAACATTTTGTACAATTTAGGGCATTCATCTACCTTATGAGATTATCCACAATACTCACACATTGGATTTGTAGGGCATTCATACTAATAGTGCTCTCTCAATCCACACTTGTAACATGAGTGGGGTGGAAACCTCCCACCACTAAATCATCTACCTCACCCTGTAGTGCCTCGTTGCATCCGAAAACAAATATTATGTTCACCATAGAATTTATTTCCTTGGTTAGCTTGTCCTCTAATTGACACAGTTTCTTGCCTTGTGCCTCTTTCCATATTTTCATGAATTTCATTGATCACTCAATAATAAGATGTTATATGGGTGTTAGCATCACACAATTAACAATAAATAGTTATGTTAATCTGGTTGACATGTTGTAATAGTGGGAAGTTGTGAACATCATGTGCCTCTCTATAGACTTCACATCTTAGAAGTAACATGCACACATTCCTTTGATGGAAATTATTCCTATTATGGCCTTTAACTTTGTAGTTGGTGTACCATAATCTTCTTTGAGTATTCTATGATGAGATAGTGGTAATATTCTAAATTTGGGAGGCCATGGATGCAATTTGTACCTCCATGAATGTGTTGATCCTAGTATTGGTGCTTTTAATTATGTCTACTATAAATGAAACTTCAAGTGATTTGAAAATGTCTATGGAGGTCTTCATGGAAAGTGATCTTTATAATGGTACTAGTAATCCTCTAATGAACCATTATGCATTTTAGGAGGGATGAATGTCATAAGGAATATTTGAAAGGAGGGTATTGAATATTACATCATATAAATGTATGATTTTGGAGAGTCCATGTGTTATCTATTTGAGTACGATGATGCTCTACTTTTTAAATTATAGGATGTCAAATTTCTTAAGTAATCCTCCTTCAGGATGCCATAATCTATCATAGCTTGGTTAGGGTCAAACTTCCTATACCGGCTATGGGTGTGATATAGTAAAGTGGTCAAAATTTGGTTTGCCTTATGCTCTGATTGGGTTATGTCCTAAGTGTGCCATTATAATTCACACTTTAGCACATTCTCTATGGAATTATCTACATCACATTATTTTAGAAAGTGCATGGCTATTTTGTAGTGAATTTATTGTCAGGGTGTAACTAGCATTTAATTCACTTGTCCCCCTAACATTTATTTGGGTAGTGTTCCTCCAATGCCTCCAACCATTGGGTTAGGAAATTGGCCCCATTATTACTCTTGGAATCAAAGATGATGATGGTTTTGTACTATTAACATATGGTGTCAAGCAAATTCCTACAGGTTGTTGCCTAAAATACAAATCTAACATTGGCTGAGATGGAATGTTTGTGCTCATGTTCTCATATGGTGAGCTAGCATCCAATGGTATAGAGGTATCCTTGATCAAATACTCATATGGAATAACTTGTTCAATCACAAAATTATACTCTAAGTCTACAAAATGGTCAAAGTCTATATTAACAATAGAGTCAGTTATCACTCTTTTTTATTCTCATAGGGGATCCAATGCATGAGCTTGTGACATAGGTTCAAATGGGGTAGGGACATTTGGTTCATCTTCAGTTACTAAATTATGTAGGGATTTGGTACATTCTACGCCCATCAACTATTGAAATCAATCCATTGAGTTATTATTTCTCTCCTCATGTTGTATTTTAAGAGTTCCTTCCCCATACCCTTCCAACTCATTATGGGTTTTCTTAGCACTTTCAAGTTCTAGATCTTCCATCAATCTACACCATCTCTTATTATAATTATACCTCCTATACTCTCAGGTGTAATTCTACTCATCCCCTTCCATTATGATTCACCTACACATTCCCTTCTCCCGCTTTGCATTACTCATATGTAAAAGGACTTTAGCCTTCCATTCTCAAAGTTTCAAAGCCATAATCCAATATTATTTTATTGAGTTATTTATTGAAATATTTCAAAAATATGCCTCTTTTTTTGCATAAAAATTGATACTCTACTTCCTCAGGGTAGGAGTACGTGGAAACAACAAACTCAAGCATGTAACTATTCAATGCTTCTTACCACCTTTTGTTTACTACTCTCATCCAAGTGGCATCTAGAGTCTCAAGTATCTCTAATCACACTTTTATCCACTCAATTCACTATCCATATCTTCATCTTATACGGGTCACATAGGTATCCAACCATAGATACACATGATTAAGTAATTCATAAAAATAGACCTCATACAAAGCATCATATAGGTTATTCTAAACTCACTTTCTTAGCTTGTGTCCTTTATAGGTTGGATGCTTTGGTGTAAATCTATCTTCCACCTATTTCAACCAACACTCAATATTCTTGAGGGAGAGTTGGAGCATTATTCTATTTCACCATTAAAACAATAAAATTTAACACTAGTCTTGACAACAGAACCAAAATAATGTAGAGAAGGGAGTCAATTCATCAAGTTAGGTAGTCATTCAATAGTTCAAGTTAGTTTTGCACTAATTACAACTATGCACAAACATAGTATATTCTCATGGAGCTCAATATTTGTCACTCAAATGTGCTAGCAAAAATTCACATAAGGTAAAATCATTATGTGCTCATCTAAAACACAATAGAGAAAGAATAGGGGCTTGTGTTGGGATAGTTGTACCATGGCACAAGATTTCACTTATATTACCTAGTTATTTCAACATAGGATTTTTGCATATTCATTAGTGAAAGCCTTTTTTAGGCTAATCCTAATGGTCAATAGGTGAAAACCTATTTTGGGTGACTATTTTTGGTCATAGGAGTGCAAGCCTATACTATATTGGTTTTATAGTCTCAAGGGTGCAAGCCTTTATTTCACTAGGCTTAACATCATTCAGGTGCTTTGAGGGGAGAAGGGAATGTTTTATATCAAGTGTTCATGTTTTGGCTTGCATTGTAGACACCAAAAATATACACATCATGATTCTAAATATCAAAACACCCTTCAACTACCTTATGACTCCCTTAAGGCCAATTTGACCCTTTCACTCCTAACCAAATGCAACCGTAGCTAGTTTGACCAACTAAATTAACCTACCCTTTTTCCCACTCTTTACCATGGTCTTTGACCATCTATGATTAGGATAATTGCCAATAGTCACCCTAATCATCAATGGTTAGGGTCCACCATATGAAAAGTTAACATGCAAGCTTCTACCTTGATTTTCTAAAAATAACTCAAATAAATCTATGTGTGATCTATTGCATGTGCATGTTAAAATTAGAAAGCCTAGTCAACATATTGTTTCACCTTTCCTTCCTTACCTATAAGAAGAGAAGAGTAGGGAGGTGAAGACCATCTGCAATGGTTATCAAAAGCTTATGCATCCATATTTTTTTAGGTCAATCATCATCAATAATTTAGTGATCCAACCATCACATCAAAGAGCCAAATTGTCATCATCTCTTTGCCATAATGTCGAGTACCATTACTCTATCAAAATAATTCCAAAATCCACTAACAAGCCAACCAGCTCAAATGCCCACCCAACCAGCCTTCTACAAGATAAGTACTTATTTTATAATATTCATTTACTTTATTTACATTTTGTAATTAGACCAACACTAACCTATCCTTTAGAATGTAACTTTATGTTCCCATCAATCAGCCATTTATTACATATATCTAACACATAATAACCACCAATGGTTGTCTTAACTATTGATGGTCTATCCAACCACCGATGGTTTGTGTAACTCATTGACAATCACCTTAACCATTGATGGTCACCTTCACCATCGATGATCACTTTAACCATTGATGATCACCTCAACCACCAATTGACACTATAGAAAGAAATAGTAACAATTTATTTCCACCCTCTTACCCTCAACAAAATCCAATTTTCTATGTCCTTGACTGTTTATAGACACCTACCTAATTTTTTGAATCACACTTGACCCATTTAGCACTAATGTTGACTTGTTCATTGTTATATTAGTCATTTTTAGTCTATTTCTTTAACAAGGATTTCCTATGTTTAAAATTAGTACCTTTTGATTATTGATGCAAGTATTTTATCATTCTATTTATAAACATAGTTTTTTAAAACATATGGATTGATATGCCTCGAGGAAGTTCTTGATTCTAGGATCTAGCTAGCACTAGGCAATCCACTTAGCTATATATCTAACCAACCATTTACTTTAGTGATATCTTATTTTTAAGTCATCCTCCCAAGCTAAAGAGGAGTTCTTCAAAATCATCTAATTCAATGTACACATAATCAAATAGGTTTTCCAACCATACCCATATTTAGTTTCTCCTTCTTTCCTTTTTGAAATATAAACTAACATTCATTGAAACATTATGGCACACTCAATGGGACCTTGAGTCTTTACTAGGGTTTTCTTTTGTTTGCATCTATATGATTTTCTCTCTATTCTATGATCGTAAAAAACATCAAAGTTTCTTTTGGGCTTAAAATTGACGACATATATTTGTTTCTTGCAAGTTTAGCTCACATAGTCTAAAGTAAAGCAAAGTAATTTGATCGTAGCATCACTCTTGTTGCACACACTAAACCAAACCACCTTCATCAATTAAACATCAAACAAAGTTGAGATAAGGCTCGACTAGGATTTCATCACCTATCAGCCACCTTACCCTTTGTCGACGATCCTACTTGGAGGTTATTACCAAGGGGAGGACCAACTCAACTCTCTAGTTGAGTATAAACTCTAAAAATCAGTATATGTTAGCCAAGCACTAGACACCCTTATCACTACAGTGTGTGAAATGAGGGATAAGGCCCCAATACCAAGCCTCATATTGATTTCTAATACATATTCATTTTTAGTGCCGAAATAAATTGAAACCTTCCATAGATTTCCTCTCTAGTACCTATTCTAGAAGCCAAATTTTAGTCACATAAATTTTTGAAAGTTTAAGGCATAAGCCAAAAGAGAGACTAAAAAGTACCTTTAGGACTTAACATACTTTTTAGAGTGTGATTTATTTTCTTGATCATTTCTTATCTTCTCTGGGTTTGAGTGGTGAGATTGTTTGTGCATTCTCTCTCCCTTACTTTTGATGGTTATAACCCACTAGTAGCAAAAGAATCTAGCAGTGCAAAACCCATTACCAAGCTAATCAGACTCTTCTACCTCCTCAACCATGGATTACATCTCTAAACCATTAGACTCTCCTCACCTTTTAGGAAGTCCTTATTTCCTTTGAGAAGTTCCCTAAGGGGACATGGACTTTTCCACCTTCTTAGATAACAACCTTGTGGCCCTTCAATATTACATCAACACCATGTCTCACCATACCACTACTTCAGTTCTACATATGAACACACATTATGGCATGCCTTCCCACCTTATGGTAAACACTTCTACTACCACCGTCACTACCAAATCATTGTCTACCCAAGCCTCTTCATCCACCAACAATCCCTTTGATACTACTATGGAAAACCAACCTACCCAACCTAAAAGCACCCTTATACCTTCCAGCCCCATAAATAACTCCTTTAGCTTAGGAGCAAGCGAATTTCTAACCACCACATATAATCCCCTCACCATGGGAGTACCTACCACTAGAATTTCCAACCTTCCATTAGATACCCCTAATCAACTAACTACTATGCCATTTCAAAATCTTGTGCTACCTATACCTTCTACCTTACCACCAATCACCATAATGGTCACCACCCTTCTTTTGATCACTAGCCTAACCACCACTCCTACCCAATAGGTACCCATTATAGTAAACCCAGGTTACCTCCCTAACCCACAAGACCATATAACTCTACCTATTACCCAACCACATTCATCCACCTACCCCCACATAGCTTTTACCCAACTACCAATGTCCATGTACCAATATGTGACAACATCCCAACCTCTAACCAGTTATCAATATGTTACCCAACCACCACAATGATATGCACCTTACAACCTTTCAATCGCACAACCCTAAAAATACCTAATGAATATTCTCATGGATAAAATGACTACCTTAGATTCATCCATTTTTGGAACTCACAACATCTTATCATATGATCATATTTGTAATGAACCCATTCACCTGTCTGTCCCTATCAGATCATATCCTCCTCAGTGGGAACTTCCCAAGTTATCCAAGTTTCAAAGTAAGGGGAATCCCTAATAGAATTTAAGGCATTTAGGCATGTATGTTACTTGATTGCCTACGATGATGATCTCTTCTTTGTATCCTCCCTATGTCCCTATCTAGTTTAGCCTTACACTGGCATAGTACCATAACCAAACACTCTTTGTTTTCCTTCACCCAGCTAGTACAAAATTTTTTAGATCACTTTTCGATAAATATCTCCAAAAAGGTTTCCATCATTGACCTTTACTCTATTTGGAAATTTGATGATGAATCCATTGTTGATTTTGTTTCTCATTTGAGGAGCCTAATCAATAATCTTTTCTTCTCCTTACCCTAACTAGAACTAATAGAACTCTTCAATTAGGCCTGTGCCAAACATATCTCTTACATGTTATGTGTATAAAGATTCATAAATTTTGATGAATATTTCACCATGACACATAAGATAGAAAATAGAGTCATTAATGAAGGAAAACTAAAACTAAAAAATAAGAAATCTACCTACAAAACCAATGAGGCATCTTCCTCTAAAATGAGTGACCAAACTAATACTGGGACCAAAAGCAAGGGAACTCTGAATGTAGTTGTCCTTAAATCTCCTTCTCCACCATTTGTTAACTAACTAAATTCCTCTAACTCCTCAAATCAAAACATGAGAAACCAAAACTAGAACACGTAGAATTAATTTACTCCACTTGGATAATTTTATTCTTCAATCCTAGAGAAGTTATTGAAGGCTAATATCATACATCTTCCTCCTATCAAAGCACCTCATCAATTTGATTCTTCTCATCTTGAACCTAGTTAGTAAGATTATAATGATCTATGTGCCTTCCATCAAGTAGTTGAGCATGACCTTAGTAGGTGCAATACCTTCAAGAACATTTTCCAATATCTCATTGATTAGGGGTTTCTTGTTTTGGATAACCCTAATGCACCTAAAAAGTAAGCCCTTGTAAGCAACCTTTCCGCAATCATGGACTTGCAAAAATTGAGAGAAACAAGGTTGAGTGTTCTCATGATGCCCATACTAGTAACATGGTTCTTAGGACACTCATTAATAAAAAACCCACTGCCTAATCTATCTATTCTCTAGCCCCTCCACTTATTGAACTAGTGGAGTTACATGCTATTCTTTTAGATACCTAAACCAAAGAATCACCCCTTTCTCCTACTCCTCTTATTGAGGTAGTGGAAATACCTTATCCTCTTTTAGAGACCCAAATTGAGGAATCAACCCTCTCCCTCCTCTAGTTATTGAGGTAGTGGATCCATCAACCCTTCCTTTAACTGACATAATGGAGCAAACACCCATTTTATCTTCTCCCTCAATTACCAAGCAATTTACTACCCCTTTGGATATCATTCCCAAAGTGAAAACCACCATGTATTCACCTCCCACAAAGGAGTCATCCATCTAAAACTTGCCTCTTTTCATTTAGGAAAATAATGAGGTCACCATTCCCCTTTCTCAACAAATGGGATTATCTTTCAAGTCCACTATGTACGGAACACAACTAGTCTAGAAACCATTTTCTAGGTTAGTGATAAATTAGAATTTATTTCTAACCCTGACATGGATCAAGCCACCTTTTGATAGGAATTAGGGCTACCTTATATCACTAAGTAGGAACCTCCAACCATACTTTTAGTAAACCAACCCACCATTGTTATTATCCAAACCCCTACCTTACCAACCAAACTAATAAGAACCTATACCAACCCAATAATTCCAAACCACCCAATGCACCTAAACCCCACACAACCAAATAATATTATCCAAATGAAATAACTAAACTAACTAAAAACCTTGGCACCTTCGCTACGTAGAGCCTTAATCACCCATATGTGAAAGTGGAGCTTACCTCACCAAATCCAAAAACTAGCCACAAAACCAAATAGACCAAGGAAGTAAAGATAGAAAAAGGATAAAAGGCCAAACTCCTACCTCCCTCAACCTTTCCCTATATCTTGGGGCCTCATACCTCCACTTTGAGTAGGAAGATGGTTGTCCCAACCAAAACCCAATCACTATTTTTAGTTACACTAACACATTTGCTTTCTAACACACCTAGCTTCACTGAACCAATAATGACCAAGATATTGACCTTAAAACCTATGGCATCCACTATATCAACCTTCACCCTACCAAAACCAATACCACTAACTAAATTCACCACCTAACCCAAATCTTCTATCACCAAACCCACTCTCGAAAGGACTTTTACCTTACCAACCAAGACCAGAACCTCTAAAACCTCTTCACCCTTAGCTGAATCGTACTCGACTATTTTGCAAAGGCTTTTGCAATATTCTTACTCGACCTTACCCCCTATTAGGATGTTTGACCCTATTTGTTCAAAACCCATTCGGTATAATGATCGCAAAGTGTGCTCTTATCATAGGACACTAAGCCATGACATAGAGGATTGAAAATCCCTCCAAACCATTATCCATTAAATCTATGATGAGGATGATCTATTAATGAGGAACCTACCATGAGCATACTACTAATCCAACCAAAAATAACCACTATCCAAAACCTACCTACTCTCCCACTTTCACCTTAATGTGATGAGGAACCAAACCCATCTCTTACCCCATATTTTCCCTCTATCCATACTATTTATCTGGTCACATGATCACATCCTCAGTATAAGGATAAGGGGAAGGCTAGAGTGTCTATCCCATGGACATACCATCTTCCACCTCCCAACCAAACCAAAATCAAACACCTTCACCTTTAACTAAACCCAAGATATCTATCTTAGGTACCTCACTATCCAACCCATCCAAATACATCAGGAGAGTGGTGATCAAACAACTCCATCAGACCCCAGAGTAGATGATATTATATGAGTTGATTACTACTTCATCTCATCATCACTAAGTAATGACTGAGGCATTTCAATCGATAGAGGTCCAACCTAAATACCCTCAATCTCTAATAGCTTTTATTGGTGCTCTCCAAAATTAGAACCTTATCAACATCAAGGGTTTGGAGATACCTGATATCCATCCCAATGACCCAGATCTTCCTCACTATATTATTTCTTACATCTACCAAACCCACATCAAATGGATCATGATTGATGGGGGAGCTAGTATTAACATCATTTCCTCCCATGCCTATAAATAAATCAACCTTGTAGACAATGTCATATTCAAAACCTTAGCCATCCTATGATCTTTCAATGACACCATGACCACTACCCTAGGGAATATTATCATTCATATCTATGTAGGACCTCACAAACTCCCTAAAATTTTATATGTAGTATAAGGTGAACTCTAATACAATGTTTTTCTAGGATGACCTTGGATCTACTCCATGGGTTACGTCCCATCTACCCTTCATCATTACATTAAATTTGGTCATTAAGGCTAGGTCATCACCATCCAAGCTGACCCAAGTCCCTTCTTGACCTAAAACATGACCTGCCAACCTAACAACATCCTCCTACATCCATTTAACACACCCTCATTGCCCAAAGATAAGACCTCAACCATGAAATAGGAAGTCATACCTTATTCTACCAATGGATCATCAACTATCTCATTTATCCCCTCTAATCAAATCCTCCCCTTAGACCAATTGGAATCCACATTCTAATATCTTTCACTAGGGGAATATCACCTCCTCACCCTTGACACTTTCCCTACTCCCCAAGAGTATGGGAAACTTGACTGCCAACCTGAGTACGACTCTAATATCAAAACCATTGCTCCCTTTAGACCTTCAAAATGTCAAACCCATTTCATCTATGGAGGACTTGACAAACCACTTGACACTTCTACCACCTTCTCTTAACCTTAACTATTCACCTTTAGTGTCTCCTATCTATAAAAGTTGAGTTTTACCAAGACATACCTTCACAGGTGTGCTTGGAAAGGATTTGGTTTTGGATGCTATGAGCATGACCCATATGAGTTAATTTCCATTGAGACCATAAAGCCTCATGGGAAACATAGACTCAATTTCATTTTACGCACCAAGAAGCAAACCAAACCACCTACCATCACCATTATTAAGGAAGACACCCCTTCATCACTAACCTCTCCTCCACCTACGTGTGAGGATGATGACATCAACATACCTAAATTTTTGTTTGTCAACATGATTTACCTTGGACCATTGACTTGTCAAAATCATGGGCAATCATAACCATCCATTTGACCCATCCTAAAATGATAGGAGATGACTCTCCTACTAATAACACTATTTAGTTCTAGGATGATGATTCCATTCTCACCTACCTTGGTGCCCTAGATTCTTCCATCTACAAATCCCTTCCTCCTAATACTTTGAACATGTTGAACTAATCAGCCATGGATATCAATGTGGGAACTCCATAAAACCCCTAAATTATCAAAATTGGCCAATCACTAAATGTTGATAAACTTCAGGACTTCCTCTCCTTCCTCTAAGAATAAGTCACATCATTTTCTTGGTCTTATAGGGACATGCTAGGAATTGACCCTACCATTTCCACCCACAACATAGTCACCAACCATGATACCAAGATCATCAAGAAGAATCTTCAATGAATGCACCCTCGCATATCCCTTCTTATCAAAGAAGAGATTCAATGCCTCCTATCTATCAATTTCATTCAATCCAATGACTATCCCTAATGGGTCTTGAATGTCATACCTATCACCAAATCTATAGGGGGACTATGAATTTATCTAGACTTTCATGACCTCAACCTTGCTTTCTCCAAAGATGACTTCCCTCTACTAAGCATTGACTAACTAGTTGATCTTATAGCTAGCCACGGGATGTTATCTCTCATGGATGGATTTTTAGGTTATAATCATATCCTAATTACCCAAGAAGATCGACACAAAATCATCTTTATCACCCCATGGGGGACCTTATACTATAGTGTCATGCATTTTAGACTAAATAATCCTGGTGCAACCTATAACCTATATCTTCCATGACCTTATCCACAAAATTGTCAAAGAATATGTAGATGACTTTCTTTGGAAATTCAAATATCATAATGATCATTTGGCTGTTCTCAAGATTATATTTGAGTGCCTCATCTATTACCATGTCTGTCTTAACCCCAAGAAGGGAATTTTTAGGGTCTTGTCAGGAAAAATCCTTGTCTTTATTGCCTATCTTCATAGTATCAAAGTCAATCCCACCAAGATCAAATCAATCCTCAACATGATTCCTCCAATCAACCTTAAGCAACTCTAAAGTTTACAGGGGAAGCTCTAATCCATTCATCACTTTATCTCCTAGATTTTAGACTAATGCCAACCCTTCCACCACCTTCTGAATAAGGATGTATCTTTCAAGTGGAATAGTTACTGTCAAAAGGCCTTTGATTCACTCAAAAAGTACCTTTTGTATCCACCTATCCTCACCCTTCCCAAAGACAACCATCTGTTTTACCTTTATATCTCTACCACTGACCACTCCTTAGGGGAAAATATTTCTCATTGAGATGAACAACACAAAGAGCATAAAACCCATCAAGAAATATATCTGAGTGTATCCAACCCATGGCAATCCCATCAGCCTTAGCACTCAAATGTGCTCATAGGCCCAGTAATGTAGAACAAGACCAAAACTAATGTTGTACCTCCTATGGGCCACGATTCCCCATAGTTCCCTATATATGGATCAAGATAATAGGTACGTAGTTGAATATAGTCCACCCTAGTAGCATCTCAACCAACACCCATATTAACAAGTATGTAAATTTTTGAATAATTGAGTCAAGAATGGAAAAACATGAAATGACCATCATAATCATGGTCATAAGTCTCCTCTCACCTGGCACTCTCTAATATAACATAATGTATTTCAATCTCCTAGTGTGACATGCAACACAGTTATAATCATCTCCATAGTGTGACATATAACACAATTATAATCAGATCTAATAGCTCCTCCCTCTCTTCTTGATCAATATGGTATATCAGCTCGCCCTGAAGGGGTAACTATGTAATCTGATGCATGTCCTTTGGTAGGATCATGAGCTCACTAGTGAGTAGCAGGAAAGTGTTCATGATAGGATCCCATCTCTCAATAAGGACCATGATCATAAATGAATCATGAGGCACATGATGGTAGTGCCTCATCATTCTGAGGCTGACCTCTTCCATATGAGCCTAGTCTGTAGGGGTCATCTCTTGGTGAACCTTTACGAAGATACTAACACCCAATTATGCATCTATATCTACTCTTGTGCTTGTACACAATATGTAGAAATATGCTTAGATACCTATACTATTGTTTCCTACATGCTTAACACATTCAACCTACATAACCTTACCCATTTGACCACTTATTTGACTCTTACCTACCTGAACCTCGCATTTCAACCCACTAAACCTACCACCTGACCTACGAGTCTACCTATACCAATAAATTAATAGCTAAAATAACCTTGCACGCTTTCAACATTTACAAACAAATATTTTACATTAGTTAAATACCTATGGTCAAGGTGATCACTGATGTTTAGACATCCATTTCCTTATGGATGTCAACCATTGATGGTCAGACTAGACTGTCTATGGTCATTGTCTATGTTCCATAAATGGAACACCCAAACCCTAATCCACCCACAAAAAGATACAAACTATCCTTTTTTCTACCCAATCCTACTAATCCTATCCCAAACCTCCCCTTAACTAGCCTACCTTTCCATATTTAGGCATCCCTTACCCAGTTTCACCATATTCACCCAAAACCTACCTAGGGCAAAACCTAAACCCCAACCCAACATAACAATAGCCAAATCAATTGTACTAATGTATACAAAACCAAACTAATCTATCAATTTAAATAACATATCCCACCTCATTCCTCAACCATCATTGAAGAGCAATTTGTGGAACCCCTACATGTCCTCATCCATGTTCACATGCTCCCTACATCCTCACTGGTCTCCTAGGTCCACTTGATCCAACTCAATAACCTCCACTTTTCAAGAAGTCACCATCAATAATATTTTGACCCAAAAATGCTAAATTTCTAGAGGCCAATAGTAATAAGTTAAAATTAGTGAAAATAACATTCACTTTTAACTTTTATCCTTCGTGACTTTAAGGTTTCCACCCTAACCATTGATGGTCAGGGTGATTGTTAATTGTCACCCTTTGGACCCTTGACTATCGATCATCAAGGTCTCAACTTTTTACACATAGCCTCTTCAATCAACCTCTTTCAGTGCACTTTACCCAACAATCCACCCCTATAGACTACCTTCTCTATCCACCCTGACCACCTTGTCACTTTACTATTGGGCCATTTTGAATGAACCTAGCATGCATTTTGTAACAAATTTTGCATGGTATTTTGATCACAGTGACAACATTGCCATTTTGACCACCTTTTTACCTTGCACTACCTCATGCATACCACATCAAATTGTGTCCTCTTCAGATCACTCGCTACCTCGAATACCCATGACACTTGACAAGTTTGTTTTTTCATTAGGAGCACTTCCTACCTTAGATACCCACTAAAACACACACATGGCCTAGGAAGCTTTTGTTTACAAGTGTAACTAGCTACCATGCCTAAATGTAGTCATGCAATCTACTCATAACTTATCCTTCTAGGAATAAACCTTCATTTTTACCAACTATGGAAACCTAATCTATACACGATCTTGGATATCACACCTTTTATCACACTTTGTGCTCCTATTTACACTTCAGTGCCCAACCTATCACCCACCTCCATGACAGCCACCTTGGTCACCACGTTTACCCACCTTATCAAACCCACACATGATTCTATTTTACCTCATAATCTACCAGTTTAAGGAGGAACACCTCCTCCCATACTCAGGGAAACTAGACCTTTGACCAACAATCCATTTTTGTTTTGTAGATTGTTGATTCAAAGTTGCATAATAAAAAGGGTAAAATGTAGACAACAAAAATCTACCATGATTTTGAATGTTGGAACTCTCCTAGACCACCTTAGGACTCCCTTAAGACAAATTTTACCCTTTGACCCCTAGCCTAGGCCAACCATGGCCATTTTGACCAATTAACTTAACCTACCCTTTTTTCCACTCTTTACTTTAGCCCTTGAGTGTTGATAGTCAGGATGACCATTGACAATCACCCTAACCGCTGATGGTCAGGATCCACCATCCCAAAAGATAACATGAAAGCATCCACTTTGATTTTCTAAAACTAACTCATTCAAATATGTATACAAGCCATTGTATGTGTGAGTTAAAATTAGAAATACCAGTCAACATATTGTTGCACCTTTCTTTCCTTACCTATAAGAAGAGAGGATAAGGGAGCTGAAGACCATATGTAATGGTTATCAAGTGCTCATGCATCTAGAGTTTATTTTTTTAGGTCAATCATCATCAATGATCTAGATATCCAACCATCACATTAGAGTGCCAACTTTCCACCTCCACTCTGCCAAAACATTGAGCACTATCACTCTATTAGAATCATGCCAAAATCCACCAATAGATGAACCAACTCAAACACCTACCTGATCAACTTTCTGTAAGATAAGTATTTATTTTCTAATATTTATTTAAATTATTTTCATTTCATAATTATCCTAACACTAACCCATCCCTTGAAATCTAACTTTGTGATCCTATCAATCAGTGATTTATTACTTATAGCCAAGACACAATAACCATCAATGGTTGTCTCAACCACTGATGATCTGTCCAACTTCCAATAGTCTGTCCAACCACCAATGGTCACCTGAACCACTGATGGTCACCTCAAGCACCAATGGTCATTGTGGTAGGAAACAACAAGTTATTTCCACCCTCTTACCCTTGACCAAATCTAATTTTCTATGTCCCTAACTGTTTATAGACCCCTACCTAAGTTTTTGAAGCACATTTGACCTATTTAGCACTAGTATTGACTTACTCATTTCTATATTAGTCATTTTTAGTCTATTTCATTAGCAAGAATTTATTGTGTTCAATTTTAGTACCTTTTTATTATTGATGCAAGTATTTTATCATTCTATTTTTTAAATTAATTGCTTAAAATGTGTGGATTAATAGCCCCAAGGAAGCTCTTGCTTCTAAGATTTAGATAGTGCTAGGAAATCCACTCAACTATCTATCTAACCAACCATTTTCTTAACTACTATCTTATTTATAGGTAATCCTCCTAAGCCAAAGAGGAGTTCTTTACAATCATCTAATTTAGCATGTGCACAATCAAATAGGTTTTCCAACCATACCCATATTTAGTTTCTCTTTTTTCCCTTCTCAAAATATAAGCTGAAAGTCATTGAAACATGTGCTTCTTATCAAGGATATAAAAGCTTGGGTGCATGAATCTCCTTACACATAGGATATTTCATAGAGTATTCCAACATCATCACTTAGCATAGAGATGCCATTAATGACATAAACTAGAAGCTTGCAAGCAACATTGTTAACATTACTATATTGAGATTACCACATTATAACTAGTATATTCATTGCTCATTTGAATAAAAAAATGGAAGGCATATAAATTAGAAACACCATGTTTAATACAACCATTCTTTTTCATTAATCAAATCTCATAGAAAATAGAGTATATAGTTCATTGCAAGAAGAATATAGTAAAACTATCTTCAACTACTTAACTACCTAGAGGCCCACAAATGAGATTGTGTATATACAATTGGAGCCTTAATGGCATCCATACTACTTCTCATGATAATTAAATCCATAAAATTATATCTATAACCAATTTTATAGAGCTTCACTACATTCAATTCATATCCCCATTTCATTGGTTCAAGCTTGATTTTTATAACACATAAGAACATCTCTTTTCTAGGGTAGAGAATGCATGTTGGGCACTAAGTTGAAGCATTGTTTTATCATTCCATCAGTTCCATCACCTTGAAAACTTCATGCTATAATCACCATGTGTTTCCACCCATAAAATATGCCCTAAAGATCTAGGTGCCGGATAATTGCCTACCAAATGGTGCAAGATGTGCATTGATTACTTTAGCTAATGCCAAGATACCAAAAATAAGAATCATCACCCAAGATATTGCCTCATGCCAAGGTATCTACCGTACTATTGAATATTCCATACTTAATGAATTAAGGGCCTAAAAGGGGAATAATATATAACATTATTTGGTCTTTGGTCAATCATTGGTGAAAATATGAGTTAGCATGGGTTGATATCACCTTAACTATTGAGTTAAAGACATCAACATTTTTTGGGCATTAGGGAGATGTGACATACACAATATAAGTTAGTAACTTAGATGGGCTTCTACGTGAAGGTTTATGTGAATTTTTTTAGTTGGATAGGCTTTGGTCATGTTCTATTATAGTATGGTATGATGATCATTTGGGATTTGAAGGATTTGATAATGTTTATTAGCCTTTTATGCCACAACACATGGGCCAGGCTTCTTTATGTAGAGGCATTGATTTTGATTAGTACCATGAGGTAAAGTACACATATTGTAGTTGTATTAGAGTTTATTTGATGACTTCAGAGTCATTACTCAAATTATCTCATATTCTATACCCCTTTGGATGAAGGGGAGTTTGTTGGATATTTTATGATTCATGATTATATTTACTTAGTTTTTTTATTAGTTTGGTAATAGTTTTGTTTGTTTGGGTTGGTTTTTATAACCATCCTTTGGAAGTTATAAAAATATTCCAACCCATGTACATAATTAATCTTTTAAATTGAAAATATTTGAAGATAATTCCTCCTGTTATGATGTTGAAAACAATCCTCACTAACTTAAGGTAGAGGATTTGATCTTGCATCTCTAGGAAATTAAAATAATAATCATTCATTTACATATTTGTCCAAATAAAATGACATCTACGTACAGGTTTATGTTTTGTTATGTTTGGACCTCACTCAATTCCACATGTATAATTATTCAATTCTCATGTCACCCTTGATTTTGGTGTGTATGTTATCCTCTTCTCATTCCATTTGTGGGGTTCTCACTTCCACCCAATATGTTTTCCTCTTATCTTCTATTTCTCTCTCTTTTGTCTCTATCAAACTACATTTAGAAAACATTTATAATTTTATCTAAATATGTGGAGTGATGGGTTATGTCCCAATACACAAGCCATTAGACAACATTGTTTATGGACTTGTGCTTTTATGTACATGCACTTATATTAGAAGACCACCTAGTTGTTTTCATAGCTTAGCCATAAGAACCCTTTAGTCATTTGTTACTTATGCTTCATTGGTAAGAATTTAGGAATTGACCTTGGAGGTGGGATAATGGACTATGGATAATGTTACCCTTTGTAACTAGTGATTTGAAACATTGAGATGACATTTTTTATGAAATTTATAAGTTTGAATGTAATCCCATAATTCAAAAATGCCATATAGTAGGTTTCCCCACTTTTTGATTGTGTTTAAATTAATAAATTTAGAGTTGGATGAAATCATCACCAGTTGATCTTCCTAA
Organism: Torreya grandis; assembly: GCA_037957365.1. Lineage (NCBI taxonomy): Eukaryota > Viridiplantae > Streptophyta > Pinopsida > Cupressales > Taxaceae > Torreya > Torreya grandis. The sequence continues at coordinate 77,805 of JARHVA010004802.1, read as the reverse complement.
AAACACTCACAACTAAAAATATAAATCACATTCCATAGAATCTAAGGGTAGAGTCTATAGAGTTTCAATATATAGAGAAAATATATGTATAAATCATATGATACATCAATAATAGAACATTTTGAAAATTTATTTTGAGTCATTTCATTGTTAGAACATGGTGACATTATTTTTGGTATGTTATTTTCCAAATGGTAACGTATACAAAATTCTGAAAAAAAATTCTCCCTAAGGGTAGATTTCCATTAAAATAAATTCTAGATTTTTTCCCATTGATAGAATTATACCACTAAAATCATCTCATTGAGATGATTTTTTTAATATATAACTACAATAATTATTTTAGAGAACCTTGAGACCCCTTTGGTAATGGTAGTTAAAACTAGATCTAGAGCCAAGGCTAAGCATAAGGATGAGACCATGGAAGTAGAAGTAGATACTAACCTGAATCAACAAATCATTGATCTATAAAAATGTATATAAGGGATCAATGCTAAAAATTACAAACTAGCACACATAATCAATGGTGATCAATGTTATGAAAGAATTTTATCCTTAAGAACTGTTCAACATGGTAAAAAAATTAGGCTTCCCAAAGTTTAATGGAACCAAAACTACCAACTGCATTTATCATGTCAAACAATATTTTAGCTCACATAATAAATTTAGGGTAAAAAACTACCCATCACATCATTACACTCAAGAAAGGATGTCATCTAGTGGTACCAATGTTATCAAAATTCCATTGAAGAACCCACTTGCGGTGTTTTTTTTAAAGCTTTTACTAATTTAATTTAGTCTCAATGACTATGAATATAATACAAAATCCTTAACCAAACTTCAAAAAATGGAAATGGTATGCAAACAGAAAAAATTATAATTTTTTTGTAAAACCATACTAAAGAGACAAATGATGGTTTTTTCAAGAGTTGTTTCACTAGTGGGCTAAAAAATATAATTCACCTTGAGGCCAATATGTTCAAAACTCAAAACATGATGGAAGCTTTATGGTTGCCCAATCTATTTGAATATAATATCAAATTAAAACTTTGATTTAAAAAAAATATAGTTTACTCAAAACCATCTAAATTAAAACACCCTACAAAAAATCCTCCTCCAAAAAATACCCCGCATTAAAATCCATATAGAGGTGGGAATGTATGCTCATTGTGAAAAAAGGTTGTGGTACAATTGAAATAATAAATTCAACTAGGGACATATATACATTAGACATAAGTTTTATTCGATATAGTTTGAGTCCCCACTTGAGTTTGAGGAATGGAAGGATTCTATAGATTACAATGGTGATGAACTAGAACTATAAGTCAAAGAACCCAACACCATTGAGTCACACATGGAGATATATATGGATGAAATTATAGGTTTAACCACTCATAGATCTATGAGAGTAAAGGGGTACTTGAAGAAACATCCCCTCAATTTTATAATTCACACCATTAGCACACATTAATTCATTGATCTTCGATTGGCCAAACAACATGATTATTTTATTAACAATTATTGTAGTTTTAAATTTATGATTTCCAATAGAGGAAAATTTCATTTCAATGTAAAATTTTATAATATTAGTATTTATATGGCCTCAAAATATATATGTTTATTTTTCCCTTATATAAATGTGATGTAGTTCTCAATATTAATGTTTGCACACTCTTGGATCTATTGTTTAGGACGTCGAAGAACTATGGATGTAGTTCTTAAATAATAGAAAGTGATACACACTAAAATGTTTCCTTACAAGATCCACCAATTTCATTAATCTACACCATATGGAGAAGCTTCGTATAAAAGGCTCACATGGGATCATTACTCAAATTTTATTTCTTCCACTTAGCACATCTCATGAATCCAGTCATCTTACTAAATTAAAAAATGTTATAGTCAAATATGCATTGGTATTTGAGGAACCAAAATAATTCTTGCCTTAGTAGGATAACCACTAACTAAATTTATAATTCTTAACATGAAAACCTTTAAAAATTTAATTTTGAGCATTTCAATTTTTAAACAATGTGTTATTAGTAAAGAGAAGGAACCCTCAAACACCCTTAAGTGTGGTATGATCCAAGGTAATAAAGATAATAGTCCAAAGGATCACAAAAGAGAAGACATATAAGTGTAAATTAAGTTTTTTGAAGAAGTGAGGGAAGAGGCTAGAAATCTCATTGACTTTAGTTTGTAAATTATCTCTTTGTTTATTGGTATCCACCACTCATGTGCCAACATTTTTATTTTGGTCTCACTCACTCTGTTTCTTCTCTTTTTGCTATGTTCATTGTATTGTCTATCTTTTGTTCTCTCTTCTGTATAAGATTTTGGACCCTTTAAAATTCCCACCTTTACCTATTATCACAAATAAAGAATACTTTCCACCTAACTAAATGGAGTAACATCACACTAAAATCCTCCCAAGTAGTTTAATCCCAACATTTTCCCATTTTCTTACCCTCTTCTTTAGAAGGATAAATTTGAAAATTTGGTTTAAGAGCTACTCAAGGTAGGAGTTACTCATGCCAACACAATCTTATAATACTCTCCCATTATAATAACTCAGACAAATTATGGAACTTAGAAACTCTACATCGACTTATTAAAACTAGAAAAATCACTATTAAGGATAAATTGCCTATCACTACAATGAATAAACCCATTGATGAGCTTCATGGTGCAAGATTCTTCTACAAGTTAGATTTTCAGTTTGAATATCACCAAATATGCATTTAGGATAAATATATTCATGAAAATACTTTCCACATGCATGATGGCCATTATGAATTCATTTTTATGACCTTTCAGCTTATCAATGCCACATCAGCATTCCAAGGCTTGATAAATAAATTCTTTCATCCCTTTTGTATAAATTCATCATGGTATTATTTGATGATATTCTCATATATATAAAAACTTATGAAGACCATATACATGACATCAACACTTCCTTTAAACTTATTTTAGAACACCATGTATGTACAAAATCATCCAAAATTTATTCTTCTCAACACAAAGTTGAGTAGCTAGGCCACATTATATCAAAAAAGGAGTGCAAGTCGACCATATGAAAATTTCTACCATGAAAAATTGGGTTAAATGTATGACACTTATAATCCTTCATAGAATTATTGTGCTCACCAAGTACTACTAAAAATTTGTTAAGGACTGCATAAAAATTGCCACCCCATTAATGACCATGCTCAAAATAGACTTATTTTCATTTATAGCCATCAAACAACCCATGTGCACTGCCACTATTTTTGTAATAATATTTTTTTTGAATACCTTGGCCATCTAAACTAATGATTGTTGTAATAGACTCAATGACATCATCATGCAAGATGGAAGACCCATCTCCTTTACTACCAAGGCCCTCATTGGGAGAAATATGGTATGTTCAACATATGAAAAGGAAATTATGGTTATCCTCAATGTGGTCATAAAATGACATCCATACTTATTTTTTAAAAAAAATTGTATCAAAATAAATTATGAAAGTCTTAAGTATTTATTGGAACAAATAATCTCCTCCTTCAATTATAAAAAATGTGTCACAAATTTGATGGAGTATGATTATAAAATATTTTATACAAGTGGAAATGAGAATGTCATCATAAATGAACCATCTCTCCAATATGAGGAACATGGCAGGTTATATACATGATCTATGCCCATTCCTAACTAGATGTGTGATATTATTTAAGAGTGGCACCAAGATAGTCACACATAAGAAATCATCAAACAGTTTTCCATTGACCTTGTATCCAAATCCAACTACACTTGGGATGGAAATCCTTAAGACATAAAGGTTGATTTAACTTAATTCATGCATCAAGTCTTAGACACAATATTCTATGAAAATTTCAATCATCACCTTCAACTGGTTATTTGAGTTTCCTCAAAATTTATAAGCTAGTTTATCATAATTTATTTTGATAAGGAATTAAGCACAATATCAATAATTTTGTTGAAGAGTGTGATACATGTTAAAGGAAAAAAGGCGAAATAATGGAAATGCCGTGTTTCACCTAATCATTACCTATTTAAAATGAATCTAGCTAGATATCTCCATGGATCTTATCGAAGTCTTGCTAAAATGTGGTAGTAAATTGGCCATACTCATATTGGTGGATTGCATCTCTAAATACACACATATTTGTGCCTTGGCCCATTCCTACACTACTTCTGCCATCCCCTAAAAATTAATTTGAACAAAATTTATGCATTCATAGCATCCCTACTTCAATTTTATCTAATAAAGACTAAGTTGTTACCAATTTTTTCTAGCAAGAAATCTTCAAACGCACATAAACTCAACTAAAAATGAGCTCTAACTCTCCCCTTTAGAAAGATGGTAAAACCTAAATTGTCAAAAACTTACTAGAAACATATACTCATTACTTTACCTCTTATCAACAACACCAATTATCACAAAACCACCAAGATGTATCTCTAGTAAGTTATATATGATCAAAATCATCCATTTCACCTCTCTTACCTCTTACAAATATCTCATGTCTAAAAAATGGATACTAATGTAGTGCTTGAGAAAATATTATTCACATTGTCAAATAAAATATCAACCTAGCCCAAAATTACATGAAGCAGTAGATTAATCAACACCATTCGAAGCCCAGATTCAAACATGAGGATATAGTTTTATTTTAACTGCAGCCTTATAAACAATCTTATTTTAAAATTAATGGTCTCTATAAACTTTCTCCCAAGTTATATGAACCTTCTAAGGTTATTCAATAGATTTATCCTATCGCATACAAGCTAAAACTTCCACCTTATTCACATGTTCATCTCATTTTTAATGTTTCATGTTTAAATAGAGTTTCGGGCAATAATTTCACATCTCAAATCCTCCTCCTTGAACTTAATGAAGAAGGATATCTCATTATTGAACCTAGAACTATATTAGATTGGTTCTCACATCAATATATAATTTTTCCATTAATAAGGTTCTTGTCAAGTGGTATGAGATGCAACTTGGGAACCTCTTCTTCAACTTTGAAAAAAAAGTACTTATCTTCAATTTTGATGACAAATATTTTTAATGGAGGAATGTTAGGACCTTTTTATCCTAACATTTTAATTTGTAATTTTTTTAATCAATAAAATGTATAGATACATATGCTTTGTATATCCTCCCTTGAGCTAATTGTAATAATCCCATATCCATGGGAAGTAATAGCAGACTAGTATAGAATTAGTTTAAAAAGGATATTTAACTAGTGAAAATGGATAACATGAATTGAATTGCATTGAGATTTATCAAAAAATGAAATCCCCCTTGAAGACAAAAAATATTGTAATGAAATTTTGATTCACTCTTAATTTAATATAATTATCTTCTATTTCATTCATAATATTACTTTTGTGTATTTAAAGTTTGTTTTTAATTTGTTACTTCAAGAAATTTGTATGGGTTACAATATCTATTATAGACACGCATTACCCTAGCAAGCTCAAAAAGTCTTCTTTATTCTCCCTCACTTTATATTTACTCTTGAGAATTGAACCAACTCCACTATCTCTTCTCTAATTGAATCCCCATTGTTTTGATAGACTCATCTAAATCTCCACTAACTAGCACTTATAACCTTTAGGATCTCTTCAAGTTCTAATTTATTTGGAAATGGTCCACATATCATGTTTATTTTTTTCAAGAAGTTAATTTTTTATTTATACCTCTGTGGGAAAAATATTTGATTACTATAGACAAATTATGTAACATCCATTGGTTAATGTGTAAAAGTCATTTTGAAATCACCACCTGCACTAAGTGATAGTTTCTTCATGATCACAAAAGGGGTGAGTTTGAACTCTTTTAGATGATTGAAACAAGTTCGACATGAAAATCCAAATATTTTGAAGACTTGATGATGTTCCTTGGAATATTCTTGATTTTATATGATCGACACAATGTTGTTGACATTTTTGAAAACTTAGAAAAACATTCACATACATGCACAAACACTGGTCCATATTTTTTTGTTGATGCAAGATTTAATATTGACACAAATTATCTTGCATCACATTATCTATGCTCTTGATATATCCAAGAGTGTACTCGATTCTCATGACATAAAGACCAAGGCATGGGAAATGAGAATGAGAGAGAGAAAAAAAAACAACTATAGTCAACTAAGATAAGATAAAAGCACTCTTAAATACCGATAAATGTGCTAATAATAATTAATTCAAATAAATAAGACCAATAAATATATAAACATCATAAAAGCATGTATTGTAAAGTTTAATAAATATATAGATATTAGAGACAATATTTATGCATCTACACAAACTTATATATATATATATATATATATATATATATAGTTGGGCTGTTAAATTTTTTAAGGAATACTATATATATATATATATATATATATATATATATATATATATATATATATATATTCCTTAAAAAAATTAACAGCCCAACAATATATATATATATATATATATAGTAAAGGTATTCCTTAAAAATTTTGCCCAGCAAAATAAATTAAGGGTGTCATCCCTATTAGCTTGTTTTTAAAACTTAAATTAAATTTGTGCTTGAGGAAGCCACATGTTGACTGTTAAAGACAAAAGGTGGAATGTTTAAGATGTTAATATCCATTTTTTAAAAAATCTTTAAGATCAAAGCTTTGATGCTTTCATCATTAAGCTAAACTTGAAATCTGTGTAGAGCTATTGATTTTTTTTGGTTAACTAGAGGAATCGAGGTTTAACCCAACGTCATGGAACTTATTTAACTCTAATTTGAACAAAGAAGGATAATCGGTCCCCTAAAACCTGGAGGGTATTAAACCTAGGTGGGGCTGGCAAATCACTTAAGCATCACCACATAGCCTCACCCTTGTGCACAACGATTGTAAGTACACCTTTGAAACTATTCTAATTACTTTGGCAAGAGAAAATTCAAATCCTTTTTTTAGGTTTGATTCGGAAGTTAAGTAGATAAGATGATGAAATTATTGAATGATAAGGATATTTCTGCCCTTAGTGGGTGCAGGGCCAAATATTCTCCTCTAATGGTGGAAGTGGGTCTCTCTGTTAGGCCCCTATTCATTACCATATTGAATCCCCCTTAGGATACCCTTATGTCTTCTCTTTTATTGGATGTTTTCCCTTAATGTCTCAATAACATTGTAAGTACTTAAACCCTCATCAATTTTAATATTTCTGCTGTTCGCATTTTGAAATGGGTTGTCCTTCAAATTTGGGTGTTGGAGGCAATGAAATCCTATAATGGTAAAATTGAGAAAGCTATTCTGGTGGTTTACATCCGTGTCGACAGAAACAATCAAGTGGATTTTGGTAGGGTTGACATCCTGGTTGAAAATCTTGTTACCAAGGCTATCAGGGATTTTTATGTGTTGCATTTTTTCTTTTTGCTATATAGCTATTTTCGTTACTTGTTTTTCAATTTTTGAATGCCATAGGTTTGGTCCTGTCTAGTTTTATCCTTTTGGCATTATGCCTTTTGTAAAGGCTCTCTTGAAACCTATTTCTATATTCAGTTACTACTGTTAAGAATTTTGGTTACCTTATGCTTTCATTGTCTATCTCTCGATTTTATTTCGGTACGAGTGAAGGGTTTTCCTCCATTTATAATATTTTATTATAAAAAATAGTGAATTATATTTAGTATTCTATTTTACTATAAAAATTTTATGATGATTTTGTCTTAGATAAATATTATTAATTTAATTATTAAAATTATATATATAAAAAATATATAGACATATATCATTTTCTAAGCAAATTAAAATGTAAGCTAAGTATATATTGACATATTTTACATAATTTTATCTAATATATATATTTTGTCATATTTATTGTCACATAAAATAAAACTAAATATAAATGCAATATTAAAATAGGAAATAAAAAACATCATGATATTAATAAAATATAAATTTATATATTACCTATAAATTAGTTAAAATCATCTATATATTATCTATTTATATATTATGGTAATTTTATTGTTATAATTATTTATCTATGTAATGTGATAAAATTTACATATTATCTATAAATTTTAGTTATGATTATCTATAATGATATATTTATTTATTTATTTATTATGATGTGATAATATTTTTGTATGATAATTTATTTTTACAATTTCATTGTTATGATTATTTATAAATATAGTGTGTGTGTGTCTAATTATTTATATATTATTTATTTATTATCATGTGATATTTTTTATTATAATTTATTTCTAAAATTTCATTGTTAATTAATAAAATTAGTTACTTTTAGAATTTCATTGTTATGATTATTTGTATATTATTTATTTATTTATTTATTATCATGCGATATTTTTAAAGATAATTTATTTTTAAATTTTAATTGTTATGATTATATATAAATATGACGTAATATTAATTATGCTTATTTGTATATTATCTATTTATTTATTATAATATGGTAATATTTTTTTATGAAAATTTATTTTCACAATTCATTGTTATAATATGATTATTTATAAATATGATGTTGTAAATTATATATTACTTATAAATTAATTATGATTATCTAATTATTTATAAATACAATGTAATAAAATTTATTTATTATCTATTTATTTATATAAATTAATTATGATTATCTATATACTATCTATTTAGTTATATAAATTAATTGTGATTATCTATATATTATCTATTTGTTTAGTATGATATTGTAATATAATAGAATTAATCAAATGAAAATCAATTTCATACTAAAAATAATAAAAAAGTTGTTAGATGATAAAAAAAAGGAATATTTGAAATATTAAATGGAAAATATTTGTATTTTATTTGTACAATAATATGAAATGACAATTTAATTTATCTTGTTTTTTTAATTACTTTATTTTTTTGCTCTTCTTTAATTATTATTTTTATCGTGTTACTTTACATTTTTGTTTGTTTTTATAATTTGAATTTGTTTATATTTATACATTTTTAAATGATTTTTTTTTTTTTTTGTTAAATTAAAATTTAATCATATCAAATTTAAAATAATTAATATTTTAAAAAAAAAAAATTATGTTATCAAATTTTAAATAATTAAATATTAATATTCTCAAGTCATTACAATTCCCATAAAATAATCAATAACAATTATACATTTATTACAATCGAATGTTACTTTCTAAAATTAAAATGAAAACCTTGTATCAAAGAACAAAATCAGCTTTAAAACTACGAAGAAGCAATCCCAATAGAATAGGAGGTTTATATATATATGAATGAAACATCACTTACCAAACCTAAAATGAAACATCACTTAAGAAAATGAAAGCTAAAATAGAATAGGGACACATCAGTCGCCAGCTGTAGATTGCGAGAACCTGTGGTGTATTTTTTTAGGCCATTAAGAGCCCTAAGAAAACGTTTTAGATAGAGCTTGGTGAAGGTGGAATCTGCTCTTGAATTCATGGTTTCCAAACCATTAAAAACATGCTCGTATTATAACAAAATGCTATTCAACTTGTTTATCATAAGACACTGGTATCCAGATCTGGCATTCGCAATCTTGACCCTAAATCGGTTTACAACATCATCACACAACCCAAAAAAGAACAAAATAAAATTCCAGATGCTTTCTGTTAGAATAAAGAGGGAGTAAAGGCGATATAAAGGGGATTTGACGCACTGTAATAATAATTCTTGTGAAACAAATAAGAGAAGAGAGAAAAAGTAGGAATGAAAAGGACGGCGGAGGGGTGGACCATGTTTAAGAGAGGAGGCACATGGAAGCACATGCACTGCTATTATTAATTGCATTACTCTGCTGAAAGATAACGACATTCGTCTGCCTACATCACCGTGCGTTGAAATAGTTAAATTCCCTTAAAATAGTAACATGCATAGGGATAGCTTGCCAGAATCTAACTCTTTACAGGTGTTGAGATCAAGATGGTGACGTGCCGACTCCCCTCGATGCTCTTTTTTTCTTTTCACCTTGCAATAGATGATTCGTATAATCATGTTTGTTTGATCGTCAAATATTGTGCTCTTTTTTCTTCCCAATTATGTAAAACAGCTGTTTTACAAAATGAAATTGAAGCACCAATATTTACTTGTGCATTAACTTGTTTATCATTTATTTGAATAGAAATGAATTGTGCATTTCTGTGATTTCTCAATTGAATTATATATGTGGGTTTTGGTTCTCATGGTACTGGAGTTGCAGAACACATCAATCTACATTTAGTTGGATTAGAACATTCTGGTCTTCTTCTGACAGGTTGCAAACATAGATAAAGACGGAAACTTATCATATCCTTGATTTATCTATTCATCTTCTAGCTCAACCACTAGATTTACTTTTCGAATACTTCTACTAGACTGGCTAGAAATACTATTTCTAGGAGATTCTTCATATTTAGAAGAAATGTTGTGGGAAAGACTCCTCAGCAAAATATGAATTCTATTTCCTTCAACAGACTAAACATATCTTTTTTCATGTTTATTCCTGGGCATAACATATTTCAACCAATCAAGTTTCCATTTTGTAGGTACAGGGATATAACTAATTAAACCTTTATATATCTAAACTATACCACTGAGTTTGCGGGCATATTGAAGACTTTCTATAATTGTAGGGTGGCTTGTATTTGTCATAGAATATAAGACTTGGATATTATGACTAGCGTATTGGAATGGACCAAACATATCAAGACTAGAGACAGATGAAAACAAACCCCAACAGACTAGATTTCTAGCTTTTACCTCTGTACAACCCTTATTTCTATCACTTACTGACATATTTGGATAGAACTCATATAGTTGAAGAAAATGGAGATTTATATGATCAGGATGAAATTTATGACCCTATCATTAAGTAAATCAAGGAATAACAAGAAGATAAAAATGAACAAGAATTTCAGTCTGATGAATTAGATGAGTTGAATGATGATTTAGATGCTGAATGTCTTGCTTTTATGCAGAGACCTTGGACTCCCTTAAGTAAAAGAAGTTCTATAAATCATCATGGATGAGGAAGAAGTACATGCAAATCTCCTGTATCAAAACATAAAGGAAGAAAACATTATTATCTGGGAAGAGGTCAACAACCTTCACATTTTAGCAGACCTTCTACAGTTCATCCTACAAGCCTAGCACCATTGGCATTTCCTAATAGCTTCAAAGCTAGTGATCAATGGATAAAAGATAAATTTTGTTTCTTAGTTCCTGATGAGGCAATAACAATTAGATCTATACCTAAATGGGACGAGGATCTCCTTAGTCATGAAGACCCTTATACAGAAGAAGTAAGAGAAGAATAAATCTATGAAGCAGAAGTTGAAGCCACTTAGTGGGAACCTATCCAGTATAGGATCCAATGGGAAGAAGAATCTGATTGGGAAGAAAGTTTGCACCATGTCAGAAGAAGACTAGAATGTTCTGATCTAGCTAAATGTAGATTGGTGTATTCTGAAACTCCAATACCATCAGAACCAAACCCTACATAGATAGCTCAACTGATAAATAGAAGGTATACACAATTCATTTCTATTTAGATAAATGGTAAACACGTTGATGTACATGTAGATATTGGTCCTTCACTTTCATTTTCTAAAATAGTTGTTTTAGATAATTGAGAAGAATTGGAATAAGAACATAGTTACAAATCCTTAGACATCCAAGGAAATGGGTTTATTTGTAATAAGTAAAAACATCAAGAACCCATGGAGATATAAGGAAGGACTTTTTATTGTGACTTCTTTGTTCATGATAAATTACCAGTACACTGTTTGTTAGGAGGAGCCTTTATTGATATATATTCTTCATATGTAAGTACTCCTAAGAGTGTCATGTTTACTATTAGGGAGAAAGAATTAGAGCTCCTAGATTAGTTTATAATACAAAACAATATCCTAGTAGCACATCCTTTAGTCAAGCATCACATAATTCTATTTTAGATAAAATTGAAAAATTTAGACAAAAAATAGGAGAATATATATGTTCAAATGATCCTCAAATTTTTTGAAACAAATATATGCCTACCATGGAAATTAACTTGGTAGAGGGAAAACAGATGAAGATAGGAAAAAATATTCCTATACCTACACAAGATTATCAGGATATAAAAAAAGCTATCAAAGAATTACTTGACACTTGTTTGATTGAACCTTGTACATCTCCCTATTGCTGCTATGCCTTTATGGTAAATAAAAATTTAGAATAAAAGAGTGGAAAAAATAGAATGGTAATCAATTATAAGCCATTAAATGCCATTACTCTTCCAAATCCTTATCTTATACTTATAAACTTTATTTACTTTAGAAAGTTACAAGTTGTAAATATTTTTATTAGTTTGATTGTAAACCAAGTTTTTATCAAATTAGAGTAAAAGAGGAAGATCATCCAAAGATATCATTTAGTTGTCCATTTAGCCATTTTCAATGAAAGGTAATACCCATCAGTTTAATGAATGCACCGACTTATTTACAAATTTTTGTGGACAAGATATTTGTAGGTATGACAAACTTTGTCTATATATATATAGATGACATACTGATCTTTAGTCAATCATTAGAAGACCATTTGCAACATTTAAGAAAATTTTATGACATTGTGATGAATGTTGGTATTGTACTCTTTGAGATAAAACTATAGCTCTATTAGACAAATTGTAAATTTCTTGGTATGGAAGTCAAGAATAGCAAACTTAAGGTTAAAAACCATATCAAGGATAAAATCTTAGAATTCCCTGATAACTTAGATAAGAAAAAATTGCAAGCATTCTTGGGAATTCGCAATTATGTAACTAGTTTTTATGTAGACAATGGGATATATAGATATTATTTGCAAGAATTGATTAAAAAAATAGAAAGTACAATTGGATTGAAGAACATAGCACGATAGTCCAAACTATTAAACAAAATACAACTAATTTTCTAGAACTCCATGTTCCTCAAACAAAATATTTGTGTTGTATACAAATGCTTCAGATTTAGCTTGGGAAGAATCATTTCTTGTGCAGAAAATGGAAAGGAATATGTCTATGAATATGTGAGTAGAGTATTCTATGAAGATGTGAAAAAATGGATATCCTCTAATAAGAAGATTTATGCAGTTAAAAAATATCTAAAAAAAATAGTATTAAAATTAATGTATGTGCCACTCTTTGTTATTAAAATTGACTGTATTAGATTTTTGACCTTAAAAGAGAAAGATCATGGTAGAAAACATGGTCAAGGTAAATATTTTCATTGGAAAGATCATTTCAATCATTTCAGTTATATTGCTCAAAATATTTCTCGTCAAGAAAATACAGTTACAGATTGGCCAAACATGAATCCTTTTTTATCTTGTATGGATCGACCATAAGGTCCTCAAATAACCTCAATTTAACATTGAAAAGATTAAGTGTACAATGTTGATGCTCTTCCTCTTCCCATCCAAATAGATATATTCAAGTATGGATTTAGTGAAAGACATCACAAAATATCTAGGCACATAAAACAAGAATTAATAGATTTTGAGGTATGTAATATCAAATTTTTTGGTTTGCCAAAAATTTGTAGATCGTATTTATAGGCGTAATTACCGATGGAGCATTAAAATTGAAGAACAACTAAATTATCATTTAATTAAGCTCATGATATTATGTGGACCTCCTATACTATGAATTTATGGACCGCATCCGTCAAAAAGATTAATTGCATCCACTGTTATCAATAGAAGATGGACATGGGATTCTAAAATGCAAATATGTATGAATTTCCATAGTACTATTTGTACTCCTTTTTTGGAATTACAATTCTTTTTCCAAATCACATGCAATTTCAGGCCTATCATGACAAAATACATCATACGCCATGCTGAAAGATTCATGTTTGAAGGACAAGGGTCAAATCATTGGGACCTTGAAAGTTCATCCTCATCTGAAGATGACTGGAGACCGACATCTGGACCTCAATGTCTTTATCTTATCTCCTCATCATCAACATCTTTTTAGTGCTCATCTAATTTATTAATACGCCTCACTTTATGTCAATATATTGTACATTATTCTAGAATAGTCAGTTATTTTACAATTGTAAAGCTAAGGACATGATAGACAATGTTGGTAAAAGATTTCAATTATCCTCATTCCTTATTCTATATATAAATGGTTGTAAAAGTGTAGTGGGCATTAGAAAATAGATTCTTAGTAGAGTCTAAAGGAAAGTATGTTCTTCACTTGCCTTTGAGATCCCGTGAATTAGAAATTTTTCTAAAACCTTTGTAAATCTGTTATTTTAATAATATCGAAGCCATAGCCATTTAGCCATGAGCCTCCATCGTTGTTTTCTTTAAATACAAATACAAACTATAAGATCCTAATGAAGTCCCTTGTGGTATAAAGTTGGCAAAAAATATTTTATTTTATACCAAATCGAAACATATTGAAGTGCATTATCACTTTGTTCATAACTTGATAACTGAAAAGATAATGAAAGTAAAGTTTTGTGGAACCAAAAACCAAATTACAAATATATTTACTAAAACATTGTTTACAATTAAATTTATCAAATTTCGAAACATATTATATCTTATCAATGTTCCTCTTTAAAAAGTACACATAAAACCTTAGGTAATATATTATACTTAGTAATTACATACTTAAATAAAAACAAATTACCAAAACCCATATTAAAATCTTATAACCCAAATAAATATTATGGGAGGTATTGGAATAATACTCATTTATTCCACCTAAGACAATGGTTCTATTCTAAAAGTATCCGCTCTCTCTAGATTCTTCCAGCTTCTAGATCCTCTCCAAAATCTTTCCTTTTCTAAATCATTCACGTCTCTGGATTTCTCTACCCCTCTATACATTGAACATCCAACCCCCTCTAAATTCAACTCAACCTCTTCAAACCTGATCATTTACAGCATGTAATATTACTTTGAAATTTTTTATTTTTCTTCATTTGTCTATGGGCCATGATGGAGTAGTCCACAAACATGCATACGGCAGGCAGGTAAAGTGTGGAGCAACTCGACAAGGACTCGTAAAGGTAGAAAACATTCATGTACAGGAGCCATGATTCCAACCAACCCATTACGACAATGAATAAGAAGGAAAAAGAGCGGATGTGAGTGGAAAGATTCGTGAAATACCTCGAGAGAAGAAATCCTACCGACTTTGAAGTAATTCAGTTGTGCAAAAGAGAAACAGATGATGTTTGACATTAATAAAAACACTTTTTTAAATCTAATCCTCCTATGATATACCTAACACAGCAGTACAACCACAAAACAAAATAGTAACAACTCAGAATTGAGACGCATAACAGAAGTACCATCGATACAGAGACATTGTCAAGAGATAAAAGATAAGAATAAAAGGCATCAACGGTTGAGAGAGACAATACACACCTCGCATCACCTCAGATGTGAAGCTCTTGACAGGAACAAACAAGTCTACATCTCATATGTGGAATGTATAACCATGCCCCTTGCTTCAATACTTTACTATGAAAGCAATGAGTGCCTTCGTAGGCATATTTTCCTTTCCACAGAAACGTCGGTGGTGAAGGAATGTCCTTTCCCCATCAAATAACACAGAGAGAAAAAACCCGACAACAATATTTGACTATCAAACAAACATGCTTATTCGATTCGAAAAAAGAGCACGGAGGGGAATCGGCACGTCACCATCTTGATGAAAACACCTTTAAAGAGTTAGGCAATTTATGATACTATTTTAAGGGAATTAGTCTATGCTACAGAACAAGATCCTAGTAACACAGCCCTTAGTTAGGGGCCACAAAATCCTGTCTTAGATGAAATTGAAAAATTAGGATAGAAAATAAGAGAAGATATATGTTCCACTGATCCTCAAAATATTTGAAATAAATCTATGCTGACCATGGAAATTAAACTGGTAGAGGGAATTCAGATGAAGATAAGAAAGAAGATTCCTATCCCTGCACAAGATTATTAGGATATCGAAAAACCTATCAAATAATTATTTGATGTTAGTTTGATCGAAGCCAATACATCTCCTTATTATTGATATGCTTTTATGGTAAATAAACATTCAGAACAAAAGAGGGGAAAAAAGAGAATGGTAATCAATTATAATCCATTAAATGCCATTACTTTTCTATATCCTTATCCTATCCCTGATAAGTCCTATTTACTTCAGAAAGTTGCAAGTTGTATATACTTTTCTTCGTTTGACTATTAATTAGTTTTTTATCAAATTGGAGTAAAAGAGGAAGATCGTCCAAAGACAACGTTTAGTTGTCCATTTGACCATTTTAGTGGAAGGTAATGTCTTTCAGTTTAATGAATGCACCTGCTTATTTCCATAGATTTATGGACAAGATCTTTATAAGTATGACATACTTTCTTTGTGTATATATAGATGACATATTGATCTTCAGTTAGTCATTAGAAGACCATTTGCGACATTTAAGAAAATTTTATGACATTGTAGTGAATGTTGGTATTGTACTATCTGAAACAAAAATACAACTCTATCAGATAGATTCTAAATTTCTTGGTATGAAAGTCAAGAATAACAAACTTAAGGTTAAAAACCATATCAAGGGTAAAATCCTAGGTTTCCCTAATAACTTAGATAAGAAACAATTGCAAGCATTTTTGAGAATTCTGAATTATGTAAATAGTTTTTATGGAAACAGTGGGATAGATATTGTTTGCAAGAATTGCTAAAAAAGAATGGAAAGTACAATTGGATTGAAGAACATAGAAGACCAGTCCAAACTATTAAATAGAAAATAGCTAATCTTCCAGAACTCCATGTTCCTCAAATAAAAGACTATGTGTTGTATACATATGTTTCAAGGTTAGCTTGAGGAGGAATCCTTTGTTGTGTAGAAAATAGAAATGAATATGTCTATGAATATGTGAGTGGAGTATTCTTAAATGATGTGAAAAAATGGATATTCTCTAAGAAGAATATTTATGTAGTTGAAAAATATCTTGAGAAATTTGTATTAAAATTAATGCATGGGCCATACTTTGTTATTAAAACTGATTGGACCAGCTTTTTGACCATAAAAGAGAAAGATCATGGTAGAAAGGATGGTCGAGATAAATATTTTCATTGCCAAGATTATTTCAACTAATTCAATTACTATTCAACATATTTCAGGGCAATAAAATACAGTTACAGATTGGCTAAGCAGGAATCCATATTTATCTTGTTCAAGGTTTGATGCTCTTTCTCTTCGCATTCAAATAGGGATATTCACGTATGGAGTTATTGAAAGATATCACAAAATATCTAGGCACATACAACAAGAGTTAATAGCTTCTGAGGCACATAGTATCGAATCTTTTCGTTTACATGCATATTTGACAACTAAAAGGTTAAATACTGAATTATTATTTTATAAATTTGTCGATATTATATAAATGCATAATTATTGATGGAGCATTAAAGTTGAAGAAAAATTTAATGATCATTTAATTAGTTTCATGATATTATGTGGACCTGCTATACTATGAATGAATGGATCTCATCTGCAAGAAAGATTAATTACATCCACTCTTATCAACATAAGATTGACATGGGATTCTGAAATGTAAATGTGTATGAATTTTGACATTAATCTTCATACTCCTTTCTAGGAATTACAATTCCTTTTCCAAATCACATGCAATTTTAGGCCTATCATGACATAAGACATCATACACGATGCTAAAAGATTTCTATTTGAAGGATAAGGGTCAAATCAATGGGACCGTAGAAGTTCATCCTCATCTGAAGATGACAAGAGACCGACACCTAGCTCTCAATGTCTTTATCCTAACTCCTCATCATCGACATATTTTTAGTATGCATCCACTTTATTTATGCACCTCACTTTATGTCAATATATTATAAATTATTTTAGAATAGTCAATTATTTTATAGTTGTAAAGCTAAGGATATGATAGATAATGTCAGTAAAAGATTTTGATAATCCTCACTCCTTATGCTATAAATAAATGGTTATAGAACCATAGTGGGCATAAAAAAATAGAGTCTTAGTAGAGTGTGAAGAAAAGTATGCTCTTAGCTTGCCTTTGGGATCTTGAGAATAAAAAATTCTTTTAAAAGTCTTTGTAAATCCATTATTTTAATAATATCGAATCCATAGGGATGATTGTGTGGTTGATGATGTTATACACACAGTCTTCTGTGCCACATAGGTTCTTCATATGCTTTTGAAGAACCAAAATATTTAACCTCTGTAGATAAGAGAGACATTATAGCATGTTTCTTACTACACCATGGGATGTACTTGAATTGAGGTGAAATACATATACTAAAGTTGAATTTGTATCATCTACATCACCCACATAATATGAATTTGTATAGCCAACTAAGGTAGGTTCACCTCCTTATTTGTATTCAATTCCAAGCTGATATATACCTCTAATATATTTTAGTAGTGTTTTGGTTGATTTTCAATGGTCAACATGAGGATCTAACATGTACCTAGAAATAATGCCGATTGAATATGCAATATTTGGTCTAGTGATAGTGAGGTACAAGAGATTCCAAACAATTTGTCGATACAATATTCCATCTACTTTTTTAAGGCTAGATTTAGCACTTAATTTTACTCCAACTTCACATGGTGTACTATCTGGTTTACACTATAACATCCTAATTTTTATTATAACATCAAGGGCATATTTGGATTGAGAAAATAAGATATTTTAGTTTTCTTGCCATACATGAATACCCAACAATTAGTGCATTACCCTATGTCACTTATCACAAATTCCTATTTAAGTTGTTCTTTATTGTATATAATGTATTACATATGATCCCTCATAATGATTAGATCAATCCATATACAATACAACAACATGTTTGGACCAACTTTGATTATCACTATGTTTTTTCTTGAACAAATTACATGTTTCTTTTTGAGTACCATTCCCTTAGAACTCATTTAAGACCATATAGTGACTCTTTCAATCTACAAATTAGATGTTATTCACTAAGTTTGATAAACCATGGTGGTTTCTGCGTATAAATTTATTCCCTTAAATTAACATGTAAAAAGTCACTCTTAGCATCCATTTGATGAATTTTCAATCCATATTTTGTAGCCAAGTAATATATGATAATAAAAATTCTATTTTAGAATATAGAGCAAAAGATTCACTATAATCAATACCTTTTCTTTTTGAAATAACACTAGCCACCGACCTTGGTTTGTGTTTCTCCACATGTCCATTTGATGTGAATTTTATCTTGTAGGTCCATCTCCATCTATCCACATTATTTCTTAGTGTAAGGGTTTTCAACTCCCAATTGTTATTTTTAATTAGAGAGTTGTACTCATCCTTAATTTTTGCTTCCAATTCAACTTTGAATTTTTTTTCTTTATATGTGTTTAGATAATCAACCTGCACCAATCTAGTTATAAGATCATAGTTAATAACAAGATGTTTAGGATCTTCTTGGTATATTTCATGGATACTTCTTGATATCAGTATCCTTCATTTTCATTTTCATTTCATGCCTCACATTGAGTCCGTCCTTCTACAGAAGATGTCACACCTTAATTTTAATACTCAACATTAGTAAACTCATCCTCTTCAATCAAAACTAGAAGAGAAGATAGTTTAGTGGAATTATCACTATTAACAACATTGTCTTCATCAAGCCATGCATTACTTCTAATATGGATTTCTTTAGTTATAGGATTATATAACCTATATGCTTTTGATTCTTCACTATACCCAATAATTATGTACTTATCACTTTTATTATCTAAATTTATCCTTTTTCTAATTGGAAATATGAGCATATGCTTTATAACCAAATACTAGGAAGTGAGAGACTATTTGATTTCTAACATTCTGTGTTTTTTCTGTAATTACATTTGTGACTACCTTAGTAGGGGTCCTATTGAGAATATCAACATATATATGACTTGCTTCAGTCTAAATGTTAAATTTTATATTTCTAGAGTATAACATACATTTAGCCATTTCCATTAAAGTCCTATTACCTATTTATGCAACCTAATTTTGTTGAGGTGTGTAAGAAATATTGGATTGTTTATTTATGCCATATTTCTTGTAAAAATATAATAAAATTTTATTTATATATTATATACCTTTATTTGTCATTATTTTAGGAGACCTTCCACTTTGTTTTTCTTCTAAGTTTATCAAACACTTCACTCTTATTTTAGATAAAATATACCTAAAATATTTTATGTAGTCATATATGGAGGTAAGTATATAAATTGAACCTATGTAGATGAAGGTGTTCTAATCTCCATTACATCACTATGAACCAAATGCAAATGAACCTTTGTATTTCATGAATTTCCTTGTGGGAATATTTACACATGTTGCTTTCCCATTGCACAACCTTCACACCCAATGTGTCATTGAGATGTTTTGGGAAGCCCACAAACCATGTTTTATTTCTCCATAAGTCCAAGACTTTGATGACTAATATGTGAGAACTGCTCATGCCATAATTTACTCATATCATTATTTTTTGTAGTAGCACAAATATGCCTGTCTTCACACTTATAGGTGATCATACAATCCATTTTCAGATTTGCCTATGATAGTGACCTTAAATTTATCATTCACATCTTTGATTAAGATTTTTTAACTATATAAATCTATCTTGTATACTTGATTTGTAGTTTTATTACTAAAATAATATTATTTTTATGTTTGAAACTGAATTCACATTTTCAAAACACCATTATCAACTTTAATATTTCTAGTCCATTTAATGTCTAAAACACTTTTATTACTAAAGAATATCTTTCTAGTGTTATTTTTAACATCATGAAATAAAAAGTAGAATTGGTTAGTGTAAATCTAAATAGAATTGAAATATCTAATTAATCTAAGCTTGTCGACTCAGATTGAGAAAGATAAAATAAATGAAAATCAAATTGGAAAAATAAAACTTGTATAACCTTTGTTATCCACTTGAAAAATTAATACAATCTTAGATGTGATCTAGTTATAAATATGGGTCAAGACGTGTGGGCAATTCAACAACACCTCTCCTTGAAAATGGATGATTAGATTGGATCAATGAGGATGTGAGTTGAGGCTTGGATTCATAAATTAACAGGACTTTATTGCATAAATAAGTTTTTTTAGAATGGATATGAAGCCCTTTTTTTATGGATATTTTTGACTGATGTGGACCGTGGGATGAATATCAAGATCACTGGATGGGAAGAGGGAATTTAATTCCATGTAGTAAATCCACTCATGAATGAAATTTTGGAGTGTGTAAGAGACTCCAATTTAGAAGATTTGGAGTGTGTAAGAGCATGTCATAAAATTTTATTGCACACTTTTCTCATTGCATTGATTTTGTCTTATGAAAGAAAACTGAACTTTGGATTTATGATTTTTAAATTATCAAGTGGATCCTTTGATGACATTAGGAGGTTGAGATGGAAAATAATATTATCCAATTTATGGAAAATAAGAAATGTGCATTCCATGAAATTATCCATTATCGATGAGATTAGCTAATTAATAGAGATTAATTACCTAATGTGGTGTAATTTTATTTTTTAGGGATTGAATATATTTGAGGAAGAAATGATTAATTAATTAGGGGGATGAATAATGGTTATATTAGGGATGTTAGTGCAACTAGAAGACCGAATTATACAATTGAAGGATTATTTTAATTTAGAATTAGTGGATATTTAAATTGACATGAATTGTCCAATTTTAAGTGTCTACATTTTCCCCTTTTTGAAAGGGCACTGTAAGACACAGTGGATAGAGTAATTGATTTTTATAGTAAAAATAACCTGAAAAGGGTGGATTAAAATTAGATGATTGTGGATGAGAT
The DNA here is from genome assembly GCA_037957365.1 of Torreya grandis. NCBI lineage: Eukaryota > Viridiplantae > Streptophyta > Pinopsida > Cupressales > Taxaceae > Torreya > Torreya grandis. Next base: position 55,950 of record JARHVA010004802.1, on the reverse strand, counting down.
ACTATGTTAGATTATGCCCCATCAAGAGGGGATGTAGGGAAGAAGGATGAAGATAATATCTCAAAAAAGAGATGAAGAGATTAAAATGCAATAATAAGGATGGGATTGGAGAGATGAGATTAACCCATGGATGATATTAACTCACATGAGCTAAGACTTGCACACTAAATTCCAATGATGATGGAGTGATTCTTCCTAATCAGGGTGGATTTAGAAGGGAAACATCATGAGATAATGTGCACACTTTGATTTAACCCAACCAAGGCAAATTTGGGAACACATTCATAAAAATTTAGAGGTTGAAATTGGTAATGATCTATGTCAATGATGAAATCCACATTTGATTACACAACCAAGGTAGAAGCTATGAGATTAGAGTTTATGGATGATTTATTGACTAATTAATTTATTTGATTGATTTATTTTCAAGCATAAATCAAGGATTTAACCCATCACCTAGATTAATGATGAGATGATCATGGTGATTGATGATTGATGGATGACAGGAAGTTGATAGGCTGATGTAGAAGTATGTGATGATGGTATTATGAATTTTTAAATAATAAATAAGCCACATAAAATTAGTCACCCGAGGATGCCCCAATAAATGCAATAATGATTGAATAATTAATGAACCCAAAAAACTAACCAGAACAAGAAAATTACCAATAGGCCAAGATCTTGAAAAAATACTCAAAATTGATTCGTATGAATTGCTTGAATAAATTACAAACCTAAACCATTATTAAATAGTCCTTAACTTAGAATTTTGAGTTTACATGCAAAAATTTGAAAAATCTAAAAACTAAAAAAAAGGTCTATTTTTAACAACCACTATTTATAGTAAGTTTTGGATGCAATCACATGTGGCTCTAAAAATTTATTGAAATAACCTAAATAATAAAATTAACCTATGGAACTAAATTCAATTGAATTTGACTTTTGGTTCTAAAAATGTACAATTTCTAAAAATAAAAAATTCTCAAAAAAATCAGTAAACATTAATTTTGGGCCCTTAGATGATCACATTTAGCATCCAAAAAATATTTAAATCAAATGTAAGAGAATAGATCAGCTTAGGGAAGAATAAAAAGTTTTTATATGATTTTTTTTGTGTGTGAAAGAGCTCAAATGGAGTTATGAGTCAAAAGTGATGACCTCAAAAAGGTTAACCTATTTCATTTACATCATTCTCCTCTAGTTGAAAACAACTCAACTCCTGCGAGTTGCCTTGATTGTAATGATACCATTTTTCCGTATCAATCTTCTTCAACTCCCATTTTTTAATGCAAGTGTTGTGTTCTTGCTGAAATCCTTCTCACTACACCAAGTACCTGTTATAATTCCCTTGCCTTGTGCTCACTGTCTTCATATCCAAAACCTGCACTATTTTATCTTTCTTCTTCTTTGGAACTTGTTGCTCCCAATATACTTCTTCATATTAATCATCATCACCATCTTTTCCATGGAATTCATATAAATATAAAACATTAAATACTGGATATATATCAAAATTATGTGGTAAACTCACCTCATATGCGTTATCATTGATTTTCTTAATAATTTTCCATGGTCCAATTCTCTTGTATTTCAATGTATTATATGTGCCTTTTAGAAATCTCTCTTTCTTCAAGTAAACCATTACCAACTCTCCTTCTTCAAATAACTTGGATCTTCTTTTGACATCTTTTTTTGCTTTATATTTCTCATTAATTTCCTATAACTTTCTTCTTACTCCTTTTAACTACTACATATGCTCTAAAAATGCTTCTGCATCATCATTAATTTGATATGCACTTGGCAATTGTAATAATCTAAAATACCCATGGGATTTCTACCTTAAAAAATTTAAAAGGTGAATTTATTATTTATCTGTTCACTAAACTATTTTATGCAAACTCAATTTTTGGTAAAGCCAAGTCCCATTGCTTGGGCTTCTCTCCCACTATGTATCTCAACAAATTTTCCAAGCTACTATTCACAACTTCTATCTATCCCTCTTTTTGTGGGTGATATGCACTATTGAATTGTAGCTTAGTACCCATCTTATTTCACAAAGTGCTCCAAAAATGAATTATAAATTTTGTGTCCCTATCTGAAGTAATAGTTTTTGGAACACCATGCAATCTCACAATATCCATAAAAAATAATTTTATAACTTTAGTACATCATTGGTTTTGTTGCATGCAATGAAATGAACCATTTTAGAAAATATGTCTATAATAAAAACAATTTAATCATAACCTCTTTGTGTGTTTGGAAATTGCAATACATAGTCCATACTCAAAGCTATCCATGGTCATCTTAAAAATGCTAATGGAATGTATAGTCTAGTATTTTGTGCATGTCTTTTAGCCATCTGACATATTCTACACCTTGAAATATACCTTGTCACATATCTCTTGATATTTGGCCAAAAATACTTTTCCTCCACCAAATATATTATCTTTATCTTACCAAAGTGTCCATCCAAATTACCACTATGTAATTCTCTTATTATATTGTCTCGTAGAGACCCAACTGGAATGCATAATTGTTTCCCTTTGAAGAGATAACCTTCCTATATAAGATACTCATCATGAATAACATCTATCCCACTTTTTAATTGAATCCTACACTTCTTAACTATTTTTCAAAAATATGGATCAGTATCGTATAATTATTTGATAGATTTAAATCGAACTACTTCACAAACCATAGTAGTTAATAATGCCACCCTCGTGCTGAATGCATCAACTACCTAATTTTATTTTCCTGATTTATGATTTAGCATAAAAGTATACCTCTACAATAAATAAACCCACTTGGCATGCATACTATTCAACTTATTTTGTGCATTCACATAATTTAAAGCCTCATAATTTGTAAATAGGATAAAATCATTAGGTACCAGGTAATGCCTCTATTGTCTTAATGCTTATACAATTGCATAAATTTTAACATCATAAGTATAATACTTTGGCCTTACCTCATTTAATTTCTCATTGAAATATGCTATTGGTTTTTCTTATTGATTCAACACAATACTAATTCTCACAAATGAAGCATAACAATCAACCTCAAACACATTGTTAAAATCTAATAATGCTAAAATTAGTCTTTCTATAATTTTTTTCTTCAAAATTTCAAACCTTTTTATGGTTGCTCTAGTCCATGCAAATTTTTTCCCTCTCATGCAATCTATTATTGGTGCTACAATACTACTAAATTTTTTAATAAATTTTATATAAAATGTTGCTAAACCATGGAAACTTCTTACCTCTATAATGCTTTTTGGAATAGGCCACTCAACAATTACCTTTATCTTTTCTTCATCTATTTTCACACCATCTGCTAAAACTAGAAATCCCAAAAATACCAAATTGTTCTACATAAACTTACACTTATTCAAATTTGTATACAACTTCTCCTTTATTAAAAAATCCATTAAAATTCTCAAATGTTGTCAGTGTTCTTATTTAGTCTTAATTAATATCAAAATATCATCAAAATAAATAACCACAAACTTACCAATATATTCTCATAAAACTATATTCAACACCCTCATAAATGTGTTATGTAAATTAGATAATCCTAATGACATCACCATCCACACATATAAGCCATCCCTAGTCTTGAATGTAATTTTCCACTCATCTCCTTCATGAATTTGAATTTGATAATAACCACTCCTTAAATCAATCTTGGTAAAATATTTTGATCCTGCAAGCACATCCATCATATTAATTGTTCTACTATTCACACACATTCTCTATCCTCCATATTTCTTTAGAGTTAGCAATACTAGTGTTTCACATGGACTCATACTCTCCCTTATCACTTTCTTCTTTAGTATTTCAATAACCTATTCATTTAATTTTGCATGTTCTATTGGACTCATCCTATAAGCTACTTGATTGGGTAGTGTTGATCCTAGAATCAAATCAATGTGATGCCGAATATCTCTCCTTGATGGTAAACCATGGGTTAACTCATTAGGCATAACATCTACATATTCTTTCAACACTCTTGTTGCTTATATTGGTATTGGTACCAATTTTATTTCTTCATTCTTTGCTACTAGTGCATAACAGTAACTTGTTACCTTCATATCTTGGATAAATTATTTAGTACAGAGCATGCTTTCTATCTTCTCTTCCTCTTCAAGAGGTAACACAACTACCTTTGTACTAGATTTCAAAAAAGTGTGTGTTCTTTGCTCCATCATGAACTACTATTCTGTTAAATTTCCATGGTCTCACCAATGAGACATGATATGCATCCATCAGAATAGCATCACATCATATTTCATCATTATAACTCTTTCCTATAAAAAAACTCGATTAATCACCTTTTATCTACTTTAACTTCATTTCCTTTCTTAAACCATGAGATTTGATATGGATTAGGATTCTTTTCACATTATAGATTTAGTTTCTCAATGATTTCTTTAGAAACCATATTTGCATAACTACCACCATCTATAATTACTTTCCATACCTTTCCACTTAAAGTACATCTTATTCAAAATATATTTGATCATAGACATGCATCAACACCTTCTTCATTCTACATTTGATCCTTCATTGGAGTGATCATGGTTCTTCTCATCATGAGATTCTCTCCAACATCAGCTAGTACAACTTCAATATTCTCCTCTTCTATTTCAGCCTCAACTAGATTTACTCTTTGGCAATCTTCTTGCCTCCTTTCTTGATCTTGATAATGTGGACACTCAAACACTTTGTGCCCTTCTTTTACACATCTATAATAGACATAAGATCTATGTTGATTTAGAAACCATCCTCTAACACCACCATAACCTTGACCTCTTTGAAAACCTCGTCCTCTTTGTTGGTATTGAAACCCTTGCCTATTATCATCTTACCTTTCTTCACCATGTGATGATTCACCTTTATTGTCATTAAATCCACCTCTGGTGGTATTAAGCCCTCCTTGTCCCCTTATTAGAGGGGATCCTCCTCTTTTTGGACCAATAGATGTCCTTTTAAAATTCTATCTATTTTTTTCTTCTAACTTCAAAGTTAAATGACAAGACTCATCCATGTTAAGTATTTTATGCATGCTTAATTCATCTTGAATAGAAAATTTCAAACCATTTACATAACTCTTAGCCATATGTTCCTCTATTTCATCATGCTCCACTCATATGGAAAGATTATTAAATTCATCTATATAATTTGTATATTATGATCATTTTGCCTCAAATTTTGAAGTATTATGTATAGGGTTTGTGCACAATCCACATGAAGAAATTTCTCTCTCAGCTTCTTCTTCATTTTTTTCAATGAAATAATTTTCTCTTGACCTTTTCTCTATCTCTCTTGCTATAGGTGATCCCACCAAATCATTGCATGACCTTTCAATTTTTTGCATGCAAACTTTACATTCTTGTCTTCTCTCATAGTCTTCCAATCGAATAACTTCTTCATGATATTTATCCAATATATCAACTCCTCTAGTTTTAAAATACCTCTATAATCTGGAACATCAACCTTGATTCCTTCATTTCTTCTTTGTATATCATGAACTATCCTCTCTTCCATCGATAGTGGCTACTCTTGTTGTTCTTTTTCTTACTGAATTTCTTCATCATGATCTGTGTCTTCTTCATCACCACCTTGTCTTCTCCCCTGATTGGTGCTAACCTATATTAATTATTGAACTTGCCTCAACAGCTCTTGTATAGTTCATTTCATCTATGTAATACCTCCTTGTCCTCTCACCATTATTTACTCTTCCAAGATATGAACATGCTCTGATACTAGATAATGAACCCAAAAAACTAATAAGAACAAGAAAATTACCAATAGGCCAAGATCTTGAAACAATACTTAGAATTGATTCATATTGATTGATTAAAATAATTATGATCATTTTGGCACATGGAAGATCTCAAATGGAGTTATGATTTAAAAGTTATAGCCTCTGGAAGGTTGGCCTATTTTTTCTACATCAAGAATGATGTGATTAAACATGGATAATTAGTTATAATAAATGGATGTTAAAATATGAATTTAAATGGATAAAATAATAAGAATAGGAATGGTGATAGAAATAAAAATAAGAATGTCTGAGTTGACCTCATAAATTTCATGTGACTGAGAATTGCCTACATAGTCTTAATAGACATTAGGTCGATGCAGTTTTCACAAGAATGGAGGAACGATGATGATAAATGTGGAAGATGATTAAATGATTTGATCTTGACTTGGTCAAATATGGATAAGATGTTTGGATTTGGATTTTTCAAGGGCATAAACTACCATTTTATTATAGTCTCCACATGATTTTTGATTTTTTATATGACAATATAGACCATGATATAAAAAGCCAGAGTGACTTGGACACAATGTGCATAAGGGTTGAACCCGATCTAATAGAGATATGACAAAAATGTGCCATGATATGTGAAAATGATTAATACATTATTAATGTATGTTGATGGATAATATTAGTTATAATTTCTTGGCAAGAAGCATCATGATATGGAAATACCATCATGATATTTTTGTCACATGTTATGGACTAAACCAAGGCACAACAACAAAAAGTAAACAAATAAGTGAGTAATCAAACACACACAAACATGAAAATAAAATAAACATAAAACATCTTGTCATTAATCAAGTCAAAATCTACGTGTTAAAGATCAATGATACTAATAGCTAGATGGTGCCCCAAAAAAGGATACATGCAAGGGGATTAAATTGGTTGATTTGATCAAGGATATTGAGTGAATTTAGGATTTTTTTTTTCTATTTTTTGTCCTTAAATCTCCTTTACGAATTTTTAGCCTTTTCTGATGTTTTTGGAGTTTTTGATATTTTAGGGATTTAAACATTTTTATATATAATTTGGTTAACCTAATTTTATTTTTTATTTTATGATTTTATGATGTTTTTTTTTTTATGATGTATGGAAAAAAGGTTACTAAGAAAGGGAAAAGTTGTTCTAGCACCAAAATTAGAGATCATAACAGATGGACTAGATTTAGGATGATGTTAGATGATAAGAGATGATGATGATGATGGGGGATGGAAAGGAATGGATTAAGGATATCCAAGAACCATGTCATGTGGAAACCAAGTGTCTAGTTTTCAAAGTTATGTTTTGAGTATTATCTCAAGATGGTTTAAGAATAAATATCAAGACTTCTTCCACTTCCTTATCAAGGTAAAAATGGGAAGAAAGGATCAAAAAAATAGGATGAATATGAAGATGTAGGTTTTTTTAGATTGGATGGTTTGCATGAAGGATTTTATATGAAAAAAGGATTGTACCCAAGTGTTGAGGTACTTACAAATAATGAATTATTTATACATGACACTGAAAACCAGTTTTCATCATGGTACTTATCCAAGGCATCATAAACATAGTTTTCACCATTGTAAAAAGTACTTATCTTTCTATTTTGATTTTTGTTTTTTACTTAGTTTTTAGGTTTTATTTATGAATTTATTTCTACATCATTGGATCCTTTAGGCTTGCACTCTAGCGATGTCATCATCAACATTGTTGATTTATATATTGGCTTATTACAAATTGATCAGGATGTCATCAGAACCCCTAAAATAGAGGAAGTTGCCTGGATGTTAAAGAAAAATGAATATTGGATGAAGGATCTTTGCTAATTGTGTGAAGGATTTGAAGGTATGATGTGATAATGATGTGAAGGGGGATTAAGACCATTAATCTCACATTTCATGTTATTTAGAGTTTCTACCAGTTGGATGTTTGGAAAAATTTATATTGTACTGATGGTGTTTGTAAATATTGATTTGGTATTATCCAAAAATTGCGCTAAAAGAAGAAGGATATTGATTTCCTCAGTTTTTTGTGCCTTAAAAATATTTTCACCTATGGATTTACTTGATTTTCTAGATTTTGAATCTGATTTGTGTCTGATAGCACCTGAAAGAGGTTTTCACTAAGGAATGTTAATTATGAATTTTAATTTTTTAGAGTGTTGGTTTCATATTAATCAAGGAACAATTACTATTCCTTGAGATATGTTGATGTTGATTTATGATCAAGTAGATGTATGTCACTCCTGAATTATATAATTATTTTATTATTGTGGAAAAAAGAAGATGGTAAGTGATTTTTTTGGTCTTATTTGATAGGTGATATAAATATAATTTTAAGATGGTGTAAATAATGGATGGAATTGATAGGAGGATCAGTTACAACATTGTCCTTGCAGGGATGATGAATGGAGCCTATTTCAATGATGGATGTGGCTTCCTTACAAACTATGAAAGTATTGTAAATATATTTACATGGATTTATACATGGTTTGTAACCAATGTCATGAGATCCTTTATGTGCACATATATGGATGAATTAAATTATTCCTTACTCATGGATACCAAGGCATTTCCTATTGTAGTCCATTCTTTTAAATATTTTACTTACTATAGGATATTTGGTGTTTAGGAAATAAGTTACAGGGTTGTCTCTATGTAACCATGTGGCATTATTGTTGATGAGTTCATCATCTCTGAGGAGGTCAAATTTGAAAAGTAAAGTCTTGATGAGCTGATAGGAGGTTGATGCTAATGTTGGTTTTGATTCTGATGTTGATTTACTATGTAGGATGGGACAATCCACATGGACAACATTTTGATGTTGGTTTTTTTGTCACTAAAAGTATCATTATCACTTGGGGAATATTGTATTGGGTGATGTGAGTTTTAATATGTGATGGGAGATGAGGTGACAAGAGAAGGATGGTTTACTCACACATAGGTCATCAAGGATTGGTGGTTCATCTAATATGGTGGCTAGTCAAAGATGGGTGATTGGTGAAGAGATGGTTCATTATGGAGTAACTATTCAAACATGGCTTCTTAATCAAATATGGGTGGGAAAATAATGGTTTGGGATTGTAAAAATATGGGATATTTGACAAAAATAGGTTTATCAAAGGTTGAGTAGTTTAGGATGGAGTGATCCTATTGACATTTACTTGGAATCAAAGGATTTTGATTATGATTTAGAAGGTAATCTTACAATATCCCTAATGAATGATTATAGGACTTGGATGTACCTTTTTATCACATATAAAAACATCCTTAAAGGGGAAATGATAGGATATTGTGTGTTTGATGTGGTTTAGTATTTGGATGACTATGATGGTTAGATTTCAAAGTGTTGGATTTTGGATTAATGGATGAAGGATCGAGAAGGGATACTAGATGGATACTTTTTGGGTAAGCTATTGGAATTGGTCGATTATGTTTGTACATTGGGATAGTGATGCTAGAACCATATTGAAATTATGGGGGATAACAATATTTGTATGGTCAATAGTAGGCGAGGTATTTTAATTTCTTATATGGGATGACATTGGGTCTATATTAGATTAGGATTTGGATTTGGATATGAATATGATTTGATTATTTCTTTTTGTGATGTTTGATTTTTTATATTTGATTTGATCTTTTGATGTTTGATGTGTGTAATTAAATTTGATTTAGACAAGAGAGAGGATGGTTGTTGTGATTTCATCAGTCCTAATAGAAAAGTTGTGGGAGATTAAACACAATGATGGCTTAGGATTTGGATGGATTATGATTTTTTTATGTGTGTATTTAAGCTCAATGTTAGGATTAAGCTTGGACTAGTTAAGATTTGATTTTGATTAACTTTGAATTTGATTTATTTTGATTTGATAATGGAATGTTTGAATTTATTTTGAAATGGATGGACTTTAACTTGTTTTTAATTTGGAATCTTGGATTTTGAATATGATTTGACTTCATTATTTGATTTGTATATTTGGAATTTGATTGGTTGAAATAAAATGTTTGATGGGTGACTTTTGATTATCTCTGACTTGTGATTTGATTTAGATTTTGAGATTTAACTTGATTTGACTTTATATTTGACTTTAAATTAGACTTTAAATTTTGATTTGAAAGGTTAGTTTGATGTTTGATTTGACTTTACAAGTCTAACTTGATTTGATGTTTGACTTTTGACGGATTTGACACTAGATTTTGACAAATTTGGTGTTTGAAATTTAATGGATTTGGTATTCAAATTTTGATGGATTTGGATTTTTTTTGAAGTTTTTAAGGTTTAAAATCAATAAGGGTCTAAAAAAATCAAACAAAAACATAAAAATTACAAGCCTTATGCTTATTGTAAAATGTGTGAAACACAAATAGTATACCACATATATACTCATATGAAATGGTAAACATATTTGTCTCACATCCCTCCCTCTCCGTGGATGTATGCTAAGAGTATATTAGTGGAGTTTTATTTCCATAAAACTACTAATTTACTATGGCTAATAGGTCTTAGATTAGGCTTAAGCAATGCTTTATAGGTGCATCCCCTATATACCTTCTTGTACAATGGGGCCAAAGTCTATGAAAGAGGCAAATTAATAGACTATGTGAGAGGGTATATTCTTTTTGTGCCCAATCCATTTGTAGGATTTTAATGGAGTGCCATCAGAAAATGTCTCCTTGAGGGGTATTGTCTAGTGACTATATATTGGAGCATTAAATCCCATTAATTCATGACTCACTTAAAACACATAATCATTTGGCTAGTAATGATAACACCTTCATCAATTTATATACTATGTTGGAACATGGTGGTGTTCCTAATACTGGGGATGAAATCTAAGTTTTTAAATCCTAAATAATCGTATGTGGGTATTTTTGTAGAATTAATTCACACTCTTGGAGATATTTCTTTAGGCTTTCCCCAACTAAGAGATAAAGTTAGAACAACCTTAGGCTATGGGTATCTTATGGTGATGTTGAACATATAGAGAGGGTTGGTTCCCTTGGATTTATCAAATAAACTAATCTCTTTCATGGAAAAGGGAGAGAAATCCACAATAATTCATGAAAAAGTGTAAAATAAGGTGATGCACCTATATTTTGAACACTTATAATTTCACAAGACACACTATTAGACACTTTCAATCATGTAAATATAACTTTATTCACTCCTTGATCAGATTTCACATAAGTATTTTTTAAAAAGGCATGAACTAGTTATTAGTCTAGCATGGGAGGGCATATCTCAAGTATTTTCCACTTCCAAACCAATCAACAAACTACCTATGGAGATTATAATGTCTTTTAAAAGCTATGAAACACTTCACTAAGGTGATAAAACTTATATTGAGGCAAAGGAAATTATACATTCACTTAACCACATCAATGAATTCATGAAACACACTGTAGTTTATCTTGTGAATGGAGGAATTTAGTCTTTTATTTCATCGAATAGGTGTTGGAGTATAAAAACTAACATAGCCTAGGCATGAAAAAATCATAATAGTCTCTTCGTTTAGGGGAGAAATGGGAGATATATAAGAAAGGGGAAGAGAGAGAGGGAAGCGAGCAAACATAAATCAATAAATGAGGCCCATCCACTTTTTGATTGATTAGCATTAATCCTGCCTCTACAAAATAACTTTCATTAGCTCTAAACAACTTTCAAGCCTTCTCATTGGCTTAGAAACACACTAGAAGACAAGAACTTGATGAGGATGATGAGTCATGATCCATTCAAAAGGAAAAGTCCACAAAGACTTTTAAACTTAATTAAATGCTCTACTTACATTTCTTAACCTCTAACTCTCCATCTTGTTAATGATCTTTAAGATATTATATAGTCACTTGAATTCATTCACTGGCATCCCTTCTAACATTATTTTTGCTATCATAACTTTGCCATTACTTCAAACCCTAAACATAGGTCTACTATAGATGAAAACCAATTCCATTATTGGTTTTCATATATTCAAAATTTCAAATGAAGATCTACAAGCACTTAATCTCTTGATCAGAATCAAGACATAAATTTAAAACCCAATATAGACTTCATAACCTAAATGAGCAAACCTTTGCATAGAACTAAGCTTTAATGGTGGCATACAGACCTGAAGGGTTACTCCTAGTAACCTAGATCACATTTTGATCTTGCATTTATACATTTCCATGCTCAAGGGTCAAAATATTTTGATTTGACGTGTCTACTAATGAGGCCACCAATTGATTTATTTTATAGCCTCATCCATACCTAGTATATATATTTTTTGATGTAAATCCCCATAACCATCCATGACTCATGCAAATGAATGAATGAATTTATGAATTTGTCTATGCATATATATATATATATATATATATATATATATATATATATATATAATGAATTAGTGGTACTTTTTTTAATTCAATTATACTTGTGTAACCTTATTTGATAAAAATTTGAAAGGTAACATAAGACTAAAAGAATCTTGTTTGGGCATAACACTTATAGAGAAGCTTGCAATAAATGGGACTTCCACCTACAAGTTGCCCATAGCAACTGCTAGTTTCCCCCTATAGGTTGCCCATAACAACTACTGGATTCCACCTATAGGTCTCCCATAGTAATTGCTAGCTTCCACCTACAAGGTATCTATATCAACTGCTAGCTTCCACCTATAGGTTGTCCATAGCAACTATTGGCTTCCACCTACAACTATATCATAGTAACTTTTGGCTTCTACCTACAAGGTGCCCATATCAACTACTAGTTTCCACCTATGGGTTTATCATATAAACTATTAGTCCCCATCTATAAGTTGCCTATAATAACTACAAGATTTCACCTATAGGAGCCCATAACCACTACGTAGAATAGAACTATTATTTTTATCAAATTTGATTAGCTCTTAAGGACACATATAATTTTATTAAGAATTGAGTGGATGATTGAAGAGGATCCTCCATAGCTATTATACAAACTCCTCATATGTAAATAATCTTGGATGTGGTATCAAGTATGAGTAAGACAAGGACAATGAAAAGGAGACAAAGAAATAAAATAACAAAAAATTATATATTACCCTTAACCCAGTCAAGCATAAAACAAATAACTTTAGTTACTAACAACTTGTAAAATGATTGGGGCAATCCCCAAAGTATTTGTACCTTGCCTAGTTTAGTGTTTTTGGTTAAAGGTAATAAAACTACCTTATGTATTTAATGGTAGAACCTAGATTAGATTAGGGGTTGAAGAGATAATAATAGAGTAGTATAATTATAGAAGTCATTACATTCTGAATATTTTAATCTTTTGTAGCAATCTTTAATTACTATATATTTGAGTAATGAGAGGGTTGATTCTATAAGAAGCTATTGCAAGTCTCTCAAAGTAGGATTGAAACATAGTTCTAAATGAGGAAAGGTCCCTCAGAAGGAGTTACAGTGAAGATCCTGACCCTGTTTAGTTTAAGTGTGTTGTGTAAGTTGATTTCATTATTAGTCTAATTACATAAAGTGTGATACATGTGTGAGTCATAAGTGTGAAGTATTTTTGTATTTATATTATAATAATTTCATAGCATAACTATCTAGTGAATTCAATATAAGTTCATTATATTACAAATAGTAAGAATGATAATCTAAGGATCAATAATGTATATATAATGTTGAATCCTTGAAAAACCTATGTACCCTAGGTTGAGAATTAATGTTAATCAGACTCAAGAATATGCTATTAATTTGGTAATAAGTCTGCACATCATTTTGGTGTCATTACCAAGGAAGGTGTTAATTATTGCTTTCTAGATCAATTATTATTATTCAAGATTGATTAATGGACTATCCTACACATTTAAGTAAGTCAAATGAGGGCACTACAATGTCTTATGCTAGATGTCTACGTTCCTAGATGTTGATGGTACACAACATTTTTAATACATTGTCCTACCCACTGGCCAAGTCAAGTGAGGGCACTATGGTGTCTTATGTGAAATGTTCAGGTTCCTAGATGTTGATGGTGCACAACATTGAATGCCTCTCTGCAATCTTGTGATTTACTTGGTTAATAGTTTTTTTAGAATTTACTTTATTGTAAGAGTGATTTACTTTCTATAAATTTTAATTTTCATTTCTTGCTTTTAGAGTAATTTTACTACTTTCTAGAATAATTTTCCCACTTTCAGTAGATAACTTTATTGCTTTGTATAAGTAAAATTTAAATCTCATTCATTTTGATTTCCACACTCATTTATTTCTCTACAATAGTTTTTTTCTTATTCTAAACAACCCCTTGGAACACACAAAAAACACACTAACCCTATGCACAAAGGGATAGGATAGTTGAAGGAGTGGCACAATGTTTATGCAAAGAGAAAGACACTCTCAAGAGAGATTCTTACCAAACAAGCCATAAGTTACTACTGAGAATGAACCAGAAATACTTACAAAAACTAAGAATCCTGTTGAAAATTATACTATAAGTTAGAGGGCTTTTGAAGAAAGAAACACTACAAACTAAAAGAGGTACCTTGCAAAAGTTGTATTATTGGCTTTGAAAAAGGAAACAAAAGTAGAGGAGCCATTAGTTGAGTTAGTAAAGAGAAACTAAGGAGAATAACTTCATGAACCAAACACTCCAAAAAGTAACATAAAAACAACATTCTAATAAGGCTTTCTTGAATAAATCAAAGAAAGCTTAGGAGAATCTTCAGATTTTTCCTCCAGTAATTAGATTATGGATCAAGAGATAAAAATTTACTATCATGTTGATGAAAGGACTAATACAAAATTTGAAGATGTGATCCTAAGTACCTTTGGTATCCATATCACAAGAAAATCCATCATGAATGGAGAAGGAGACTTTGTGGATGTAGGAGTCCAACCACAGTTACTTTTGAATTTCCTATTCTAGATGTAACATGCATAACAAAAATGAAAAATATCCTACCCTCAACCTTGCCCAATTTTAGAGGTACATTATTAGAATACCAAGACACTTTTTTGTTTGAATTTGATATCCTCTATAGAAGCTATGACTACAGGAAGGATGTACAAAAGTTGAAACTATTTCTAGCCACAGTCAAAGACATAGAATTTTGTTGGTTCATGGGATTAGGTAGTAATTTATTCCACATTTGGGAGGATATAAAAAAGAAAATTTTGGCTAATTATCAGGAATATAGACAAGGAATAAATTATAGAAGAAATGATATCTTCAAGATGACTCAAGAAGGGGATGAATCTTTGAAAGACTATGTTGAATGGTTCATGTTTAGTGTATCAAAATTCAAGCAAAGTGCACTAAGAGAAGAACCTCTAAAACTCATCTTCCTGAAAGAAGTCAGAGAATATTGTCTAAAATATTTCAACCTAGTGAGTGGGGGAGATGTCTCCCACCTACCATTTGTAGACATCAAGGAGTTGAGCAAGAATTATTCTAGGTCTACCATAAATAAAGTTAGGGGTAGCAAGCTTCCATTGGCAACTACAAGTTCCCTATAAAAATATGAAGTTAGTAACTTGTTACAAGATATGAAACATGATATCATTAGTCACTTTGCCACATAATTAGATAGCCTATGCTCAAGTAAAAATCAAGAAACTTTGGATCAAACTTTGACAATCTATTGTCCAAATTGTAAGAAGAAAAAGACATATTGTAGGTTTCACAAGGTTCAGGCTAAAGTAGCTAACATCATAGTTGAAGAACCATAAATAGTGGAGCTACACACTATAGGAGGATATGGGGACCAAGTTTTATGTATTGCATAAAAAATACATGGGTTCAATGAACATCTTATCTAGGTATGGGATAAAATCCATTTTTTTCAAATACTACTTCCTTTAATTCAAAATTTGTAAATACTACTCCCAATTGGACTAGTCTATAGATGAATGTCCCACCTCCTAATTCTAGTTGGAAACCACCTTAGACAAGCTACCCCATCATCCTTATAGCTTCCACAAAATATATCCCCACCTTGGATACTATCTTGGCAACCACCCCAAGGCCCACCCTTAACAAACGAGTGATAGTGATCCTATAGACCTAATCAACCCTTGGGAAACCATCAAGAAGGATTCCCTCCACAATAATAACAACTACCTCTTGATATTACACCTAATACATAAGTTGCACACAAGCCTAACCAACTCCCTACCTAACCCATGCATAATCCTACAAATAAGTTGGTGCAACTAACATCTAGTACTAAACCTATTTAGTAACTAGCATACATGGTGAACATCCATGAAGTTCACCTATATTCAAGGAAAGTTTTACCACCCCCAACCCCACCCATAATAATGGAGCTATATTAGGAAACTCTAGAAGATCATGCTAACCCACCTCACCACCATAAGAACTCTCTAATCTAGCAAATAATTTTTTGCATGAAATAGCCCCACCATTTCTAGAATGTCTTATCCTTTAGTGTTATGCAATTGATTCTAAGTTTTATTTCATAGGATAGCTCAATAATGTCTATGTTAAAATTACTCTCTTTTAGGCCATCAAGGATGTGCCCATATATTCCAAAGTTGTTAGAGACTTATTTTTACGTAAAATGTAAAGGAAGAATAAGGATCCCAATATAGTGCATGTGATTGGTCAACTTCCAAACATTATGCTAGAAACACCTTACCAAATAAATATTCAAATCGAGGATGCCTAGTAGTAATAGTCCAAATCCATGACTAGTAGTTATCCAATACATTGATAGACTTAGGGGCTATATTAAATATAATGACAATTGAAAACATGAATAAATTATAGTTGAATAATATTCATCCTACATCTATAATGTTGTAAATGGCTAATAGGTCTACAGTCTGACTAGGAGTCATTGAAAATCTTATCATTACTATAGATTATTGGGAGTATCCTATAGATTTTATTATGTTGCAATTAAATTCTAATTTGGGTGGATACCCTCTTATCTTAGGATGACCTTGGTTTTCCACAACCGATGCCTTCATCAACTACAAATCAGGTAACATGTTGATATCCAATGGAAACTACACTAAGAAGTTAGTCTTCTATCCTCTAACACAACTGGCCTTGACATGAGATAATACATTATGGATAAGATGAGGTATACCAGCCTCTCTTGATTCCTATATTTACCATAGACCATGCATGAACATTGATTGATTAGGAGGAAGATATAATTCTCTCTAGTGTTCTCCAAAATAATTACCAAACTCATTCTGTAGATCTCAACCACCTACAATGTGTTGAGTGCCCATTTTCTAGCTTTGGGAAGAAGATAATTCTAATGCATCTGTACAAGAAATATTCCACTAGTTTCCACTCATAGTTGTAGCCAAACCCGATCCATTATCAATATAAAAATGATGAAAACACTCTCACAAAAAATTGAAATCTCTTCAGGAAAAACATTTCTTATTAATAGCAAGTTGAAGTTAAATGAAGAAAAATTCCTAGTTAGCATGTTGCATGAAAACCAACATGTTTTTTCATGGAATTATGAGGATATGCAAGGAATCAACCCAAAAACATGTACACACACGCACACACACACACAGATATATATATATATATATATATATATATATATATAAATATATATATATATATATATATATATATATATATATATATATATATATATATATATATAAAATAAGAGTGCTAACCAATCAGACAGCCATAACATAGGATGAATCTAACTTTTAGAGAACTAGTCAAAGTGGAATTATAGAAACTCTCAACTATTGGATTTATATATATTATCTTATATAGTGAATTTGTTTCACCATTGATAATCATACCAAATAAAATTTTAGAATGGCATATATGCATAGATTATAAGGAACTTAATGCAGCAACCAAAAAGGATCACTTTCCTATACCTATTGGACACACTAGCAGGAAAGAAATATTTTACTTTTTTGGATGGCTTGAGTGGTTAAAACTAGATTAGAATTACTCCTAAGGCCAAGGAGAAGACAAATTTCACTTGTCTGTAGAGTACTTATGCTTATGATGCATTACCTTTAAGGTTGTGTAATGCTCTTACAACATTCCAAAGGGCTATCTTTAGTATCTTTGCAGATATGGCCAATGAATGTGTAGAAATTTATATGGATGACTTTACTGTTTATGGAGAAATATTTGATGAGTGCTTGAATATCTTAGAGAAAGTGATACAACATTATTAGTATCACCATTGTCTTTACGTCATATGAAATTCTACATGCTTATAACCAAAGGAATTATCTTAGGCCATCATGTATCTACTAATGGAATTAATGTTGACCTTACAAAAATCAAAATCATAAAAAACTTGCCTATTCCTCATAAACAAAAAGATGTTAGGAGTTTTTAGGACATCATGGTCACTATAGGAGATTTATCAACAATCTCAATAAACTAACACCACCATTGTTCACTCTCCTCATTAAAGATGTTGAATTCATATGGCATCCTACCTATGATTCAACCTTCAAACAATTAGAGGAATTAATGACCACCACCCATACTCTGCATGGTCATGATTAGAAGCTTCCCTTCCATATTCACATAGACACTTCAGATATTTCTCTAAGAGCTATACTAGGAAAAAAATATGAAGCACTTAATTATGCCATATATTTTGTAAGCAAAAGCCTACATGCAACAAAATTAAATGACATAGTCACTGAAAAAGAGTTCATGGTAGTAGTCTATGTTATCATCAAGTTCCATCACTACATAATAGGGTATCAAGTCTTTATTCATATAGACCATGTAGTCATTAGGTACCTTATGAAAAAACTAGTTGTCCTAGGTAGAGTGATAAGATGGTTGCTCTTTTTAAAATAATTCAATCTAACTATTGTAGATAAGCCTGATAGGAACAATGACATGGCTAACTTCTTATCATGACTATAATCCCCTCAAGAAGATACCATAGTGGATGACTCATTTCCATATGAGCACCTATTCTCCCTCACCCTTACCACACCTTGGTATGCTGATATTGTTAACTACGTTGTAATAGGGTTAATTCCGCAACACTTCCTCTCTAAACAAAAAATATTTTTGATTCAAAAAGTGGAACGTATTCATGGCTATTCATTTTTTTTTCTATATCAGGCCTGAATCCATCATCAAAATATGTCTAAGAGAAAATGAAGTTCTAGATATCCTTAAAGCCTACCATGATGAACACTATGGAGGGAACTTTGTATCCAAGCATACAATGATAAAAATATTAAATATAGGAAATTATTAATCCTCACCCCATAGAGATGCAATCTAGTGCATTGATCATTATGATAGATATCAATGTATGGGGAGACCCACACATTTATATGAGATGCCTTTACAACCTTAAATGGTGCTTGAACCATTTGAAAAATGGGGATTAAACTTTGTAGGAACTTTTGATCAAAAATATAATAACAAAGAGTACATCCTTTTATGTAATAACTATATCAATAAATAGGTGGAATTAAAGGCTCTTACACATGCCAAGGATGAGAAGGTGGCAACTTTCCTCTTTGAAGAAATATTCACAAGGTATGGTGTGATATGAATAATAGTCACTGATCAAGGACCCCAATTCAATGCTAGTTTAATTATTTCCTTGGTGAAACAATATGAGATTAGGCATAAGAAATAAACTCCATATCATCCATAGTCTAATGGACAGGTGGAAGTCACCAACAAAGAGTTAGAAAATGTTATGACCAAGACTATTAGTATGTCTCATAAGGATTGGGAACCTAGACTTCTTGAAGCTATTTGGGCTTAAAAAATCACATGAAAGACCACTACAGGATTCACCCAATATGATTTGGTTTATGGGAATAAACCTATCTCGCCAATTGAATTTAAGTATAAGACCTTATGGACATCATTATAACTTGGGATGGATATATCTGAAGCACAAAAAGAAAGGCTTACGCAACTGAATGCATTATATGAATATTGATAGTAGGCATTACAGAATACATAACTTATATATTATAAGTATATTAGATGGAATGACAAGTACATTAATACCATATAATTTAATTCAGGAGATTTGGCCCTTCTTTATGATTCAAAATACAAGTATCACAAGGGTAAAGTCTAGACTGGATGGCTTGGTCCATTTGAGATTAAGGATGTTTATGACAATCGAGTAGTGCAACTCTAAACCATTAATCTAGTAAGATTTTATCTATTGGTCAATGGCTATATACTAAATTTTTAAAAAAATCCACTCACTCAAGAGGAATTTACCAAGCACATGCATAAGCAATTACAAAATGGATACAATGATGTACCGAATCAACATGATGTCTCACCAAACAAAGGGAGATATAGACAACACACATATGAATAAGGAGAGGAGGACATCCTATCCCTCCTTTGGCATAAATAATGAGACCTTTATATGGCCCTTGACCAATCACCCTCATAATGGAATTGGCAAGGACCCAGACTAAACATTATACTATAGGCAATAATTAGAGTTAAAAAAAAAAAAAACCAAGAATGAAAACCCTTCTTGGGTGTTGATGGTATTTTTTGGGTATAAAACCAACTTGTTGGCTGCCCAAAACTATAAAATGGGCCTAAATAGAAAACCAACTTACTGGCTATTTAGGGGTAAAAACCAAAAAGGAAAATAAATAATCATTCTAAGTAAAACTATTCATCTTCCTTCAATTGCCATAGGCTATTTCATAACTACTATAGGTACCTTCCTCATCATTATTATAGGTACCTCTATCAATGAAAGTATTCCTTTAGTTGCTACAAGTAATTATTTATCTTATATGGGCACCTTCCCCACAATTGGGCACAACTTTACATTTTCTATAGACTCCACCTATGTTTGCTATAGGTACATCCTAACACCTCTCTAAGTGCATGCAGGTTAGTTATTAACAAACTCTAAGCTATGGCTTTGGTTATGGGATTTTGAGAAATATATGGAAGACACTAGGAAAGATAGAAGATAAGTGGAGGATTAGATTAGAAAAGTCAAAACATCACTAAAGAATAACCCTAAAAAGCAAGGTAAGAGCCATAACAAAGGCATACACTTTCAATCTTCATGTAGAGTCTTGCATACTAGAATTTTGGATACATGGATGAACATGAACCAATTTCATCTTCTCATCATTTAATAGAGATGATTTCACTATTAAAAATAGTGAGATCTAATATTTTTTTTGGAGCATAGATCATATGTTTAAAAACCCTACTAGTTGCTAAAGGAAAAGTTCACTAGGCATAGAATCCATAGTGAGCAAGACAACATAGAGACAAATCATCAACAAGCTCATGTAAAGGAAGATAAAAACATAGTAAAACCCTCATCTGCTCTCTTCCATGTTCATACATGACCTGACTCGATAACACAAATATCTATAGTGACCACCTTGTGGTAGGAGGGAAATAATCTATCATCCAACTGCAAGACCCTTACTTCAATTCCATGTAGGCTATCATGATTGCATGCAAGTTGATGAGGGCATCATGGAATGATAAAATCTTATGATCTCATGATTAATCAAGGGGCCTACTTTAGTAAAGTTATAACTACCAAGATAATCATTGAATTCTAATAAACACTCATATTCAACTTTCCTTTGTGTAACCCAAGGAAAAGCATTAAAAAGGTATGGTATATATTTTGGTCATAGAAACGTATTTTTTATTCTTAATATAACATGTTTTTATTTAAAATCATATTTAATTATTAAAAATTCATTCATTATGTCTTGTCTCAACTCATACTCATACCCTTATCATGACCCCATCCTCTCTCTTTATGTCCTACTCATTCCATGTCACTTGGGGACAAGTGACACCTCACATGGAAGGGGGAGAATGATGCAAGAAATAAATTACATACACTCTGAGATAATCCATATGTGTGGATTGAATGCCCATGATGAAACTATACAATCAATAAGGAAAATAATCACTTTTATTATTTTCCCTTGCAATTACAACCCATTCAAGCAAAGCCAAATCATGACATAACCTACAACCACAAATCATCATTTTTAAAAAAATCTACTTTTCTACATGTATAACTCTAGAAATTAAACTAAATGTGTTGACAATTATCGATTGAAAGGGTTGTCATAAAGCTAAACCTAGTCAGAATGGGAGGATTAGTTTTGAGATGGGAACCCATAGATCATAGGCAACTTCAAGGAGACCCAGCCAATTGGGCTATCTTTTATAGAGTTAGATGAACCACTTATTTTAATAAATTGTAGCATTTCTTAGAACCCCTTTCTAGACAATTTTTAGGGTCTTTTATAAGAGAGAAAGCTATTTACATGGCATTATATTTGTAGTCATTAAAGAACTGGTAAGCTAGGCAACTAGGTTGCCAAGTATAGGATAAAATTGGGAGGACAAACCCAATGGTTAAGAAGTCAGACAATAATTCTATCACAAAGATGAAAGTGGTGAAGAAAGGTGGTGTGAAGAGACTTAGTCTACCTATATCTTGGAGGGAAGTAGCCTCATACATCATTAGATATATGTCCTATAAAGGAAGGTACTCTCTAATTTATACTCTCCATTTTAAAAATTTGAATCACTTAAGGCATGATAGGACCATTAATGTTCTAAACCACCTATGGAACATTATAAAAATGATGTCCAAATAATAATAGAAGTGGGTTCAGAAAACCTTGTCTCATCATTTCTTGATATGGTTGATAACTAAACATAGAATAAACACTATTAGACCTAACCTTAGTTGGGAATAATTTCTAACCCTAGTGACTGGTGAACCTCAACAAGAAGAGAGAAATGATGAGGATAAATCTCCTAAATATTAGGCCCAACAAATTGCACAAGAAGGTACAATGGGCACTAGTGCTATTGGATATCCCATAGCCACTAAAGGTTCATCTGAAACTACTATGAGTAGAAGGAGAAGGAAAGTATTCTTACCACCTTCTAACAAAGAGGAGGAAAATCCACCCACATAAACTAGGTAGAATATTCTTTCTCCCACTATTCCAAATATATCCTCACAAAGGATTGAATCTTACACAATGGATCCTTCAGGGGAAGAGGATGTTCTTCCATCAATTATTACACAAGAAGAATAGGTTTCAACAACCACCACTCCTAAAATATCTCCTCTTTGAAGATCTCATAGAATTAATAAACAAAATACAAATCTAACCTCTTCACCCATAAACATCAGTGAGGATGAAAAGGAAAAAAAAAAGCCCAAGACTCAAAAGAACTTTGATGGGTTTGAGATTGTATAATGGTCTACAAAGGAATAAGAAGTACAGTCACTTAAGCCACCCAGATTCACTAAGGAAGACATGGATCTCCTCACACACATTGGGTACATAGAAGAAAAGCTGATAATGACATATTAGCCTATTGAAGAAGAAAAGTTGAATGAAAAGAAGACTTTAGAATAAAAAGCAAAACTATTGACCATTTTTTGCCCAACAGGACAAAAAATTGGTCCCCCTTCTTTCATGTTCTTCTGAGCCAGTACTTTTGATTTTGCACGAGCCTTGTAATTTCTACGAACTCTACATATTTTCTATGAACTTTGTAGGTCCATTTCTATGGACTCAATAGGTTTACTACAGACTTCAGAGAGACTTATATGAACTCTGTAGGTGTAGTCTTTTGGTACATGAAGAATCAGTTCAGAGAGTGCTAGGTTTTACAAGGCTTCTTTAGGATCTTGTCTAAAGAAATTCACAAGAGAGGTTGGCATCTTTGAACCATTGAACCATTGAACTGGTTTAATGCCTTGGTTCAATGCTTAGTTCAATGCAAAGTTTAATGCCTTGGTTCATCGGCTCAGTTCAAAGGCTTGGTTTAATTCAGTTGGTTTAACGCTTCAGTAAAGTTTGATGCTTGGTTCAATTGACAAGTTCATCGCTTGGTTCAAAGCCTTGGTTCAGTCAACAAAGTTCATTGCTTGGTTCAATCGAAGGGTTCAACAGTCAATTCAACAAGCTCAGTTCAACAAACAGTTCAAAGCCTTGGTTTAACAAATGCTTGAACCATTGAACTAGTTCAATGGATTGGTTCAATGGTTGGTTCAAAGGAGCGGTTCAATGGGAAAATTTCAAAGGCTTGGTTCAACAAAGGAGTGGCGTGCAGTGTTGAACCATTGAACCATTGAACTGTTGAACCATTTTTTGTTCAATTGATCAGTTCAATGGCTTAGTTTAATTAGGTGGTTCAAAGGAGCATCCCAAAAAGTGAAGGACAAGTGCCCTTGTAGAGGGTAGTTCCAAGTTCAAGAGCCCTTATAGAGGGCAAAGAGAACTTTAAAGAGGCCACAAAGAAGTGGCTAAGATCTTTCAGATTTTTGTTAAGGCAAAGTCATGAAATCTTTCAGACTTTTTGTCTAAAGGAATTCCTTCAGACAAAAAGCCAAAAGGAATTTGGGGAAGCTGCAGCCAAAGAACCTGAAGGAATAACAAGCAACCAAGACAATTATCGCAAACTTTTTGTCCACGTGAAATTTTTTTGAGGGAAGAAATCCAGAAAATAAGTCTGTAGGAAAGGCCAAAGCAAGAAAGCCGAAGGAAAGTCTAGGGGTGATAGGACCACAAACGTCAAATTTCACTAAGAAATCTAGAGCACATAAGGCACCAAGTGGCAACCATGGA
The DNA here is from genome assembly GCA_037957365.1 of Torreya grandis. Taxonomy (NCBI): domain Eukaryota; kingdom Viridiplantae; phylum Streptophyta; class Pinopsida; order Cupressales; family Taxaceae; genus Torreya; species Torreya grandis. Next base: position 31,543 of record JARHVA010004802.1, on the reverse strand, counting down.
AGGCTTTGACATGCTTTTTTAGGAGTAGCAGAACATGCCATGTGTCACTTGCAAGGCTCAGTAGAAGCTGACAAGTGTCAATCTCTGTGGTCTCTATCTTTTGTTCCATGAGAATTGTGGTGGGCCCCAGATGAATTGATAAAGTAATCAGAAGCTGGCACATGTCCTCTTCCACAAGACCTTCAAAGGGTGCTTAAATCTTCCATGAGTCAAGCAGATGCTGCCACATGTCCTACACGTTTCACAATGGAACACACCATGTGTCAATTATTTGAAAATTAGTGGAATGTGGCCAAGGGAAGTGGAAAAGAGCCTAAGGAAGAGGACAAGGTGTAGAAAGAGACAAAGTAGGAGGTGAGTTGTTTTTATATGGTCATCGAATGATGCAAATAGTGAGTGGCACGACTTGCTCTCTCCATTTGGCATTTATGAGGGGACAAATCATAGTCTATTTTTAAGAAAAGAGGCATGGCCCATGATTTTAAATTAATACTTAAATACCAAAGTCAAGTTCAGTGATTATACAACATGTTTCTAGTAGGCCTTTTCTAGAAGAATGACATCAACAATAATGACTTCCTCTTCCTAATGCTTTTAGCACACATGGGCCGAGCTTGTCAAGGAAGTGCCAAGTTCTCTTCCCCTTTCTCTATATATTGTAAAACTTCTCATTTGAGAAATATCCATTCTCTCAACCTTAAGGCAAAACTCTACCCAAAAATATCTTGGGGCTTGTAAGGCAGAGCTCTACTAGATTTTACCTTGAATCAGGACTTAGCATTTTTACCTCTATCTAGACTTGCAATTTAAATTATATGTATGTCTTATTATTTTATGTTAATTCATTATCTTTCATGATTCTCATAGATAAATTATAGCATGTCTAGTGCATTATGAAGTCTCTTTTCTACAAGTCTGCCAAAAGTGTCTACAACAGGAATATAGGCGCATGTGAATAGGTTGCCTAAGTGTGTTGCACAGTGCCTTTGGTAGTTCCTTCCTCCCTGTATCTCTATGGACCCCTGACTCACTAAAATAGAAGAGTTTCCAACATCAGATGAAGTGTATGGTCATTTCTTCCTGGTGAAAAGTGTATGTTCGAGCCTGAGTGGATCAAACTTTTTTGGTGTATCACCTTTTCATTTTTAGGCTTAGGTTCTATTTTCAGCATCTCTCTCTCCCTTTTCACTTCCCCTTTTTTACATTTGTTTATTATCAGTAGGAGAAACTAGGGCCTAAAATACCCATCAAAGGGAGCTAGCCCTTATCTAGAGACTCTCCCCTCTAGCTTCGCCAGTCCCACAAGCGAGAGGGGAGTTTCCATTATTGCATGTGGAAGGGCAGGAGCTAGGCATCTTGCCCCCAGGTACAATCCACTGCATCAATAGTTTTTGGCATGCCCAGTGGGACTAACTAGGAAAAGTTGTGTCCAAAGAGTCGAACAATTTTTGGTGTGTTCTTCAACCGACTAGCCTTTGGAGGCTTTTGCATCAACACCAATGGTGACTCCAAGTTGAATTAGTTGGTTAAGCAGCTTAGTGCCATTAGAAATCACTTTTGTATGTATAATTACTTTGCACAGAATCATGGGCTGTGTATTCCTTCATATTACCATGATCAAGCTCAAAACATTCATGTAATCCCCTCAAACAACCCTCCTATTTATCCTTCAACCAAAAGGGAAAATTCCAATTCTGAGATCTTTCACCCAGATGGCAACCTCCTGACTTGGGGGGAAATAGTGGAATCATGGGGCAAGAAAGAGGAGAAAAAAGGTTTTGCTCAAAACCTTAAAAATGATAAATCTACTCCTACCCATGATTCCTATGATCTCCAAGAAAGGCTCTACCAAGAAGATATAGCTAGGAGAATTACACAGTTGGAATCTAGAGAGAGATTCCTCAGCCAATGTGTGATGGATGGGTCAGACCCAATGACACATTCCATGTCTAAACACACCCCATCTACACACTTCCAAGAGAGCTATCAAGCCACACCTGATATAGATGAAGTGCTGACCAAGTGGAAGGAGGAGAATCATTCAATTCTAGCTCAAGGACTGCCTCCTCATCCACATGGTTTTTCCACTTCACCCCTTCTCAAGGAGGAACCTATTCTACAAGAGACCAGTGAGGAGCAAAAGATCTAATCTGTATTTTCCTAGGAGGTTATCATGAGTGATAATGAAGAAATCATCATCGATGCTCCTTTTGAAGACCTCATCAGCAATGAAGAAGACACAGGGCATGCATACATGCAGATGTTCTAACAATATGAGGAGGAACATAAGCATGGTGAGATCTCTTCCCCTCTATTTGATGAACTTCCTTATTGTTTCAATGAGGAGGACTATTATGTCGGGGAGCCTGGGTTGGAGGAGGATTAGGAGAATATCTTTGAAAATCTAGAGATCCTAATCTTTGAGGAAAAGGAGATGTCTGTCTTCCTTGAGGAAGGCCTTGAAGAAGAAAACTTTGAGCAAAGAGGTGATGTTCTGTGGGAGAGAAATCATTTTGTGATTCCATTTCAGACATCACAACTATCACCAATCTTCAATAAGGCCAAGAGGAAGTAGAGGATCAGTTTGATAGGGTGTTCAGTGAAGTAGAAGGGAGCAAGTCAAACCATGATGCATTATAGAGGGACTATGTAGATCAAGGAGCCTATGGTGATGAGCCAGTAGCCATTGATTTCTTGGTGAAATGCACCAGCATGAAGGACCAACATTCAACAAGCTTCCAGGAACAAAAGGAATACATGTATGTTAGAAACATGTTTGAATCTGATCCACTTGGATACAAGCCAATCCAGGTGACAGGGAAGAGGAGCAAGTCACCAAATCTTCTTTTCATTTAGCCACTTGTCTGCCACCATAAGTTTCCTTGCAAAGGAGGGGACTTAAGAAGTTTTCCCTTTGATCCAGGAGGGAGGCAATTTTTCCTAGTTAGCTATATATAGTAGTTTGCTTTTAGTTTCTTTTCTTGCTTTCCCTAAGTGCAGTTTGCACAAGTAGTGTTTTTAATCTTGTGTGTGCTTTACCTAGTGTCTGGGGTAAAAAGGTTCATGTTTGATTCTTAGATCTATTGGGGCTATTGCTAACTTTTTTCAAGTTGCATCTGACTCTATGCCCAATGGACTTAAAGGCAATTGGTCTCTAAGCATAACAGGCATGCTTCCCCTAGGAGTCACCAATTTGTTGACCATTTTTTGCCCAATAGGTCAAAAAAATGATCCCTCTTCTTTCATGTTGTTTTAAGCCAGTACTTTTGATCTTGCATGAGCCTTGTAATTTCTACAGACTCTGCAAATTTTTTATGAACTCTATAGGTCCATTTTTATGAACTTTGTAGGTTTTCTTAAGACTTCACAGAGACTTCTATGAACTCTATAGGTGTAGACTTTTGGCAGATGAAGAATCAGTTCAGAGAGTCTTGGGTTTTACAAGGCTTATTTGGGCTCTTGTCTGAATAAATTCACAAGGGAGGTTGGCATCTTTGAACAATTGATCCATCGAACCGGTTCAATGCCTTGGTTCATCAGCTCAGTTCAAAGGCTTGATTCAACACTTTGGCAAAGTTCAATGCTTGGTTCAATCAGCAAGTTCATCACTTGGATTAAAGCCTTGGTTCATTTAGCAAAGTTCATTGCTTGGTTTAGTCAAAGGGTTCAATGGTTGTTTCAACAAGCTTAGTTCAAAAAATTGTTCAAAGCCTCAGTTCAAGAAATGCTTGAACTGTTGAACCAATTTAATGGATTGGTTCAATGGTTGGTTTAAAGGAGTAGTTCAATGACAAAAGTTCAAAGGCTTGGTTTAACAAAGGAGTGGCATGCAGTGTTGAACCGTTGAACCCTTGAACCATTTTTTCTTTAATCAGTCAGTTCAATGGCTTAGTTCAATTGGGTGGTTCAAAGGAGCGTCCCAAAAAGTGAAGGACAAGTGCCCTTGTAGAGGGAAGTTCTAGGTTCAAGAGCCCTTGCAGAGGGTAGAGAGCACTTCAAAGAGGCCACAAAGAAGTGGCTAAGATCTTTCAGATTTTTGTTAAGGCAAAGTCATGAAATCTTTCAGACTTTTTGTTCAAAGGAATTCCTTTGAACAAAAATCCTAAAGGAATTCGGGGAAGCTGTAGCTAAAGAACTTGAAGGAATAACGAACAACCGAGACAATTCTCATAAACTTTTTGTCTATAGGAAAATTGTTTGAGGGAAGAAATCTATAGAATAAGTCCATAGGAAAGGCCAAAGCAAGAAAGCTGAAGGAAAGTCCAAGGGTGATGGGCCCATGAACATCAAATTTCACACCAAGAAATCTGGAGCATGGAAGGCACCAAGTGGCAACCATAGAAGGCTTTAACATGTTTTTTTAGGAGCATTAGAATGTGCCACGTGTCACCTATAAGGCTCAGTAGAAGCCAATAAGTGTCAGCCTCTACGGTCTCTCTCTTTTGTCTTGTGAGAATTGTGGTAGGCCCTAGATGAATTGCTAAAGGAAGTAGAAGTTGGCACATGTCCTCTTCCATATGACCTTCAAAGGGTTATTAAAGCTTCCATGAGTCAAGCAAATGTTGCCATGTGTCTTGCCCATTTCATAGTGGAATGTGCCATGTGTCACTTATTTGAAAATTAGTATAAAGTGGCCAAGGCAAACAAAAAAGAGGCTAAAGAAGAGGACAAGGTGTAGAAAGAGACAAAGCAAGAGGTGAGTTATTGCTAGATGGTCATCAAATGGTGTAAATAGTGAGCAACACGGCCTGCTCTCTCCATTTGGCATTTATGAGGGGACAAACCATAGTCTATTTGTAGGAAAAGAGGTGCAGCCTGTGCTTTTACATTAATGCTTAAATGCCAAAGTCAATTTTGGTAATTATACAACATATTTCTAGTAGGCCTTTTCTAAAAGAATGACATCAGCAACAGTGACTTCCTCTTCCCAATGCTTTTAGCACACATGGGCTGAGCTTGTCAAGGAAGCACCAAGTTCTCTTCCCCTTTCTCTATATATTGTAAAACTTCTCATTTGAGAAAGATCCATTCTCTCAGCCTTAAGGCAAAACTTTGCCCAAAAATCTCTCGGGGCTTGTAAGGTAGAGCTCTGCTAGATTTTACCTTGAATCAAGATTAGCATTTTTACCTCTATCTAGACTTGCACTTTAAATTATATGTCTATGTTCTTCTTTTTTGTTAAGTCATTGTCTTTCATGATTTTCATAGATCTATTACAACATGTCCAATGCATTTTGAAGTCTCTTTTTGGTAGGTCTACCAGAAGTGTCTACAACAAGAATATAGGTGCATGTGAATAGGCTATCAAAGTGTCACTCAGAACACCTTTGTTAGTTCCTTCCTCCCTGTATCTCTACGGACCCCTGACTCACTAAACTAGAAGAGTTTCCCACATCAAATGAAGTGTATGGGCATTTCTTCCTAGTGAAAAGTGTATGTTGGGGCTGGGTGGCTCAACTTTTTGGGTGTATCACCTTTTCATTTTTAGGCTTAGGTTTTGTTTTCGACATCTCTCTGTCCCTTTTCACCTGCCTTTTTTACATTTTTTTGTTAGCAGTAGGAGAAACCAGAGCCTAAAAGATACATCAAAGGGAGCTATCCCTTATCTAGAGACTCTCCCCTCCAGCTTCGTCGGTCCCACAGGTGAGAGGGGAGTTTCCATTGTTGCGTGTGGAAGGGCGGGAGCTAGCCATCCTACCCCAGGTGCAATCCACTGCATCAACAAAAACAATAGGTAGTTCCTCATGACTAGGAGTTCCAAACCTTGGAACAAACCATGAAAGAAATATATATGCTACAAAATGAGATAATAGATTTGAAAGGTAGAGAGGCCTAGAAACACTTCTGGGGGCAGAAAAATTTATAGAACCATCTATGGAAATGTAAAGGTTATTGGAGGAACCTGTAGTAACTTCTTTGGAGGAACCTATAGTAACTTCCTTGGAGGAACCTATAGTAACTTCATCTAACTTTCGCATAGATAACATTAGTGTACCTTGAGAGGCACCTATAGAAGATAATGATCTAGCTTTAGTACCTTTCTATAATATGTTTTCTCCTCCATTGACCACTTCAAAAATATCTATAGCAGAGGAAGTAATTGATGTGGATCTTTCAACTACTACACTAGTAGAAACTAATGACCTCCTAAATTTTCTTAAAGAAAAATTCAATGGTGATAAAGCTTACCACAAATAGTTGGTACAAGGATATAAGGTATATGTTGAAATAAGAGAGAAATAAGATGACTTAAAAGAAATCTTGGAAAAGGCTAAAATGAGGATCAATTATTTGAAATAAAAAATTACTAAAATGCATGAAACCATTGAATTGTTAATGGAGTGTAGATCACCTTCTAAGGTATATGCTATCTACTTAGAAGAAATATGGCTTAAATTCAAATATGATAGGATATATAATCATTAGTCCTATATGGTTTGTGACCTTAAATATTTTTTTAAAGTCTATATACATGTTGAACCTGATCTCCAAGCATAGTAAAGTGAGTTTTACATACACCAGTATGTTGTACCTAGTGATACAAATTGGAATCCAAATATATACTTGGGGGATGTCTAAATAAATTCATTTACTTCATATGTCCTTAATGAAATAGAAAGAAAGAAATAGGTGGAGGAGTATCAAGAAAAATAAAAAGAAGCTACCCCAATGATTAGGGGTGAAACAAGTAATCCATAATCTATAATAGAAGAATGGATCTCCTTCATGAACTGAGGTACTCCAAAAGCATGGGTCATAAGGAAACAAGTAGAGGTTCATAATCACTACTCAAGTCTTATGGAGGGAGATGGAAAACATTTTTTTGTTTTTTATTCTCACAGATGGGCAAAACTATCTGATGATTTGAAAATAAAGGAACTTTGTTCCAATCAAAACCTTAGGGACGCCATACATAGGGTATACATGTATATTGAGCTTGCCAAGAGGAAAAGGATAAAATGGTTGGGGTTGATGTTACAACCACCTATTTTTTGGTTCCCAATTCCTGACTAGGAGGGAGAGGCCCTAGCTAATAGAGAGGTAGAAAGAAAAGATAGAAGAAAATTGATGATGATAAAGGTTTCTATATCTTTTAAGGAATGGGATGTAAAGAGCCCCTAGATTTCAAAATTTTTATGGTTTCAAAATATAGCCAAGCCTTGCTCAAGGTTGAGAAAGAGGTTAAGTAGGGGGGTGTGATGAGGCCACCAATTGCTTTATTTTATAGCCTCATCCATACCTAGTATATATATTTTTCTATGTAAATCCCCATAATCATCCATGAATCATGCAAATGAATGAATGAATTTATAATTTTATGTGTGAATTGATATATATGGTATGATATGAATTAATGATGAATTTTCTTTATTTTAATTATGCTTGTGTAACCTTATTTAATAAAAAATTTAAATGTAACATAAGATTGCATGGACGTTGTTTGGGCACAAAAATTATAGAGAAGCCCAAAATAAAAGGGGCTTCCACCTACATTTTTCTTGTAGCAACTCCTGGCTTCTACCTAAAGGTTACCTGTAACAACTTCTAGCTTCCACCTATAGGTTACCTACAGAAACTATTGGCTTCCACCTTTAGGGTACCCATAACAACTATTGTCTTCCACCTATAGGTTGTCTATAGAAAATAATGGCTTCCTCCTATCGGATGCCCATAACAACTACTAGTTTTCACCTATACATTGCCCATAACAACTGCTAGTTTTCACTTGTAGGTTACCTATAACAACTATAGGATTTCACCTACATGAACCCATGATAACTATGAAGAGTAGAACTATTGTTATGATCAGATGTGATTAGCTCTTAAGAACACATCTAACTATCTTAGGAACTGAGTGGATGATTTAATAGGATCCTCCATAAATATTATATAGACTCCTCACATGCAAAGAATCTTGGATGTGCTTCCAAAGATGAGTAAGACAAGGACAATGGAATGGAGACAAAAAAAGTAAAATAGAAAAACAATATATATTATTCTTAACCTAGTCAAGCCTAAAAAAAGTAACTTTAGTTACTAACCACCTATAAAATGATTAGGGAAGTCCCCAAAGTATTTTTACCTTTCCTAGTTTAGTATTTTTGGTTAAAACTAATCAAACTACCTTATGAATTTAATGGCAGAACCTAGATTAGATTAGGGGTTGAAGAGATAATAGTAATAGAATTGTAGAAGTCATTACATTTTGAATATTGTAATCTTTTGTAGAGATCTTTAATTGCTACATATCTGAGTAATGAGAAGGTTGATTCTGTAAGAATATTTTGCAAGTCTCTTAGAGAAGGATTGGAACTCAGTTCTAAATGAGGAAGGGCTTCCTTAGAAGGATTTGTATTGAATATCCTTACCCTATTTAGTTTAAGTGTGTTGTGTAAATTTATTTCATTATTAGTTTGATTATATAAAGTGTCATGCATGTGTGATTCATAAGTGTGAAGTATATCTATATTTCTATATTTCTATTATAATAATTTCATAGTATAACTATTTGGTGAATTTAATATTAGTTCATTATACTATAAATAGTAAGCATGATAATCTAAGGATCAATAATGCGTATATAGTGCTGACATCCTTGAAAATCCTACATACCATGGATTGATAATTAATGTTAATCAAACTCAAGAATCTGTTATTAACTAGGTAATAAGTCTACACAACATCTACCTATGTGGCATTTCCCTAGAATGCTTATTTCATTTTAAAATAATGATAATTTCCACTTTGGATAGGTGTCTTCATCCTTTATCCCCCTAAAACTTGATCGAATTTGCTTCATTGATTCCCTCAAGAGTCCCCTAGTCTGAACTTTTAACATCAACCATTGGTATGTGATATGCTTTCTATATTGTGTGACTTATCAGGCCCATATGCCTTCTATGGATCCTCTATTATTTTCCATCTAGTTAATTATCTTACACCACATGATGGTCTTACATGAAATCTAGGCTCATTGAATTTTTGACCTTGATCCATACCATCGATATGCTTTTACATGATTGAATGCATGTTATATATATTTGATCTACTAGATCTAATATGTGTCATAGATCTAGATTAAATTATTGACTTCATTGTCACCTGTGTGCCAATGATATGCTTATATGATCGAGTGAGGACTTGAAATTTGTTTTCCTTTCATTCAACTTGAAACTTGTTAAGGATTTTTGAATTCAAAAAACTATTTCTTGTGGCCTTAATTTGATGTTTTTGTGCATGTTTGACATTGTTAGATCATTTTTTAAGGATTATATCTTAAGATAGAAAACAAATCAACACACCAAACTTATAGGGGATAACCTTGGCATAAAATACATCATTTTCATGAAATTATTCAACCTTGGTTGAATTTCCAAGTATACTTATGAAATACACAACCAAACTAACATGTTCATTCTTGCATGATGTGATATGACAATCTAGTTCCTTAAAATCATGAAATTCACACTTTAGTATTGATTAAAGTGTTTTAAAAGCTTACAAGTGACAAGTTATAGGATCATAAGGTTTGTCCTCTCTATCCACCATTAGAGCACTCCTCATTTAGAACTCTACTCAGCTTCTTGCACTACATCTAGATAGAGTTTTGTTTGTAGGCCAAATTTGGCCAACATTTATGGTAACTCAACTAGGAATCAAGCTTGCTATACTTGAGAACCAGACCATTTACCTAAATCATGAACTCATAAACAATGACAAATTTGATTCATGACTACAAGAAACCTTTTGACTAGAAAAGACAAGTATTCCACCAAGAGAAGGAACGAAACCCTAAAATATGGAAAGTAACATAAACAAAGAAAGTGTGAAAATAAAGCACTTATTTGGGAAAGAGCACAAAAAAACCAACATACTAGAATAGAAATTGGAAGAAACAAGCAAACTAATTATGTACATGGAACTTATCTGCTCAATAACAATGTTTCAGATGTATCCCATTAACTAGGATAGAAAGCTCCTCACCATCCATCTTTAAAATTTGGAAGGCATTATGGGATTTGAAGCTATATATTATCTATGGATCAATACAAAGAGATTAAAACTTTGTATGTCTTCTTGGTTTATCTCTATCCCCATCCCACTTGAGGAACAAATGTCCTTTTTTAGAACTTTGTGAAGAAGCTCTCTTGTCAAAGGATCTCTTCACTTGTGCTTGGTGGGTTTTTATGGCTAAAATGGACTAATTTAAAACCTATTCTAACTCTATAAGCTTATAATATCTAATCTCCATTAGTTCATTCTCAAAAAAATCAAGTTTATGCATTAGTTCTAAAGAAGGAAACTCAAGAGAAATAGATAACCTTGCATCCATACCATATACCATCTTGTATGGAGAGTTGGATATTGATATTTTTTACATTGACATATCAGTGCATAAATCTGATTTCAACTTGAGATTCCATGACCTATGATTATCTTCAATAGCCTTCTTATGATCTTTATTAAGTTCTTATTTATGGAATCAACAAGGTCATTGCCTTATGGATAGTAATTTAATGAAGTTTCAAGAGAGGCAACATGTTGAAAAACACATTGGATGATCCTGGTCCCTAAAAAGGCCATAGAATTGTTAGAAATAATGGTTGAAGGAACTCCAAATAATTTTAATTAAGATAAAATGAATGTAATAAAAATTGGAAAAATAACATTTTTTATACCTTTGTTATCCTCTTGATGAATTTATATGTACTAGGATGTGAAGTAATTTCAAAGGTGGTCTGAGATGCACAAAAAATTAAAAACATCTCATTTTGTAAATGGATAATTGTATTCTATGAACGAGGATTTGATTTGAAGCTTGGGTTCACCAACTATCAACACTTAATTTCATAAATAAGATTGTTTAAAATGGAGAGAAAACCCTCTATTTATATATTTTCTTGACATATGTGGTGCATTGGATAAATATCAAGATCAAGGCATGGGAATGGTCCTACATCTCATTTAATGCCATGTAATAAATCCACTCATGAAATTTTAGACTATGTAGGAGACTCCAATAAATAATATTTGGAGTGTGTAAGATCATGTCATAGACCTTACTTTCACACTTTTCTCTTTGCATTCAATTTTCCTTGGGAAACAAACTTTGACTTTGGATTTATGACTTTTAAATTTTCAAGTGGATCCTTTTGATAACATCACATGTTTGATATGAGAAATAGGATTATTGGATTTATGGAAAATAGGAAATGTGAATTCCATGGAATTTTCCATTATTACTAAAATTAGCTAATTAACAAAGATTAATTAATTAATTAATGTGGTGTGATGATATTTTTGTGGGATTGAAGATGTTTGAGGAATAAATGACTAATTTATCAGGGGGGTGAATAGTTGGTAGACTAGGGATGTTAGTGCAGTTAAAAGATCAAATTAAATGATTTAAGAATGAAGTTGGTGTGGAATTAGTGGATAGTTAAAATCAATACAAAGTGTCCAATTTTACGTGTGTATACTATCACTACTTAATGATTTATTTTTTATTTTTTTATGAATCATGTGTTTTGTATCACAAAAATCAATCACCCAATCATCCTTATAGGAATTGTTTACTTTAAGAGCCACACAAAGAGAAATACTTTTGGAATCGTGATTTTTTTTAAATTTCTTATTTTCATTTTTGTATCATTGATAGATTTTTAATATTCATTAGCTTTGGGACCTAACTTACCAAAATGATTGAATTTCCACTTCGACCTATCTTTATGATCATCATGATTATTATTATGAGTTGTACCTATTATCATGCTTCTAATTCCTCTCTCTTGAATTGTGTTGATTGTATTGAATATTTTTGTAATTATGTTTTCCTTTTGTCATCAAGGCCTGACAATCATAACTAAACATCTCATTTTCCTTGATTAGATGCTTTTCTTCCTAGACAAAATTAGTATATATATCTTCGTATTTGATATTTATCAATTTATCAGTAGCATCTAGGCATATTATAAATGGTTGATAAGATAATGGTAGAAATTGTAGTATTATTTTCATAAAACAATTATCATTTATAATCTTTCCAAGACAAGCACATTCATTTTTATTTTCCTTTATGTGTGTTAAATGAGAAACTAGTTATTTTGTGTCTAAAATTCTCATATTATATGAATTTGTAGTAAGAGTTAGTATTCATACATCATTTTAATTATCATATATGATGTTTAAGGTATCCCATACCTAAAATCTACTTATCTCATTTTGAACTTCTAGAAAGACCTCATCTGAGAGTGTAAGCTTTATCCATACCACTACCATTTTATCTCTTTTATCCTAAGTATCTTGATCCTTTTCAGGGGTTGATGGTCTTATTTTGACATCAATAAAAATATCATGAAAATTATTGAGGGTTAGAAACATCTCCATATGAGATATCAAATCATAATATTTTTTCTCATTTAACTTAATTTAAAGAAAATGAATTGTATTTGACTTTAATGTATATTACTAAGAGCAAATCACTTATTTTTTTAAAAAATATATTTAAAATGACTTATTTTAAATTTATACCCCATTATTAAAGTGTAATCATAAATAATTTCAAATGACAACACAATTTTTTTTTCAATTTATGATCTTCTCATAAACATTAATCCGCATTTAAACAACACCCATATTACTTATTTTCAAGTACTCCATTACAAATGCTTCTAAAGATGATTTTTTAAATGAAAATAATTTTATAAATTCTCACTTACCATGAGAGACAACACTATAAATCAATTTCCAAACTTAATTCTACACTATTTTTATCTTTCTATTTGCACACATGATGATTTAATGATAATTTTATGCACTATATTCTTTAATTTGTTTTAGCTAAGTTATGTTTATATCTTTGATATCTGATATTAATAATAATTTATTTATGATATTTGAGTAGTGAAAATACATATGCCACAAATGGGGACTCTCATGTCCCTATTTTATATCACAACAACAAAACGTAGGCCAAGAATTCAAGTGAACAAAGTTCAATTCTCGAAAAGTCAATCAAAATAAAGTTGAATCCCACGTGTAATTTTTTTTACATGGGTTATTAAATATTGTCCACAACTATTTTTATAATGTTAACTATACTTGAAAATAATTTATTCTTAAAATATATAAGATTTAGGAAACAACATTTAGAGAAGGAAGATATTAAACAAAAACTCTAGGCAGGTAAAAATGATAAGAAAACAAATAAACTTATGTAGCCTGCTCTGATACCATATAAGACATATTAAGAAATATAAAATATGTACAATAATATTACATGGTTTACATGATAAAATTTTAAGGGGTTGATTTGAGTTTATAAGGGTGGATTCTAAATTTATATAGGGTTATATAAATCAAGAGGAAAGTGGGAAACTTCTAGATAGGAATTATGTAGAAAGGGAAAGACTATGAAGAGTATCTAGAAGGTGTAAAAATATATAGATATGATGGATCTAGAATGGAACAATTATAAGTAAACATTAAATAAATTAACATGGCCTTTTATATAATCACATGTAAACCTATTATTATTTGGGGTCACTTTGGTCAACATCTAACCACACCACTTATGCTTCATCTCTTTATTTGTCATGTCATTAGTCTCCCTTGAGGTCAAGGTTCCTTCCATTTATCACCTTTTTAAATCATCATGTACATTCTCTTATTATTTAAAATTGCATATTTAGATATAAGATCTTATAATGTGTGGACATTAGGGCTCATTCTTTCCTTAGTCATGGCAAGATGATCTCGATGGACCCTTTATAGTACATCATGTGATTACTTTATAAAATCTCACACCCTTAGTTCACTTATTTAAAAAATCTTGAGGCTCTTTAATAATTTATCATTGTAATGTTACTTATTTTTTCTTATGCTTATATCTCAGGGTCTTATAATTTTGTCATGATACATTTTTATCCTTACATGAGTCTCATATCTTAGTAATAAGGGTGTGAGAATGCATGGCATGCTCTAGTATGTCTAGTATTGTTCCCTTTAGTCATCTATTCATGAAAATTCATGGAGCCACTAATGATAACTTATATTTCTCACCCAATAATTATGATATAAAACCAATAATGTACTTTCATATAGGTTAATTTATTACAATGTTTTGAATCTCACATATGAGACTTGTGCCTCAAGCTATAGATTATTCCTTATGAGCATCCCACTTTCATAAATTGGCATCATGTTTCTATCTTGTAATCACTCACTAACATGATCACCACTTGGGGAAAACATTTTAAACATTTAAATTTATAATATACACATCAATATTTATTCCCATTTACTATTAAACAATAAAATAGGATCAACTACATTCTCTATCAACCAAACATATACTAATGCTTAGGATAGTTCATCCATTCACCACCCGACATTAATTATCATATCTTCCAAGTATTGATTTAAAATGGTGAGCATGTTTTTTTTTATAATATTTAACCACTCCCTTGTGAGCTAGTAAAAAACCTTGCATTTTAAAATTTTACTAATAATGATGAGCAAAATAGTTCTAGACCAAGTACAATTTAGGTCACCATTTAGTTCAGACTTGTATTAGAAATTGATCTTCTAAGGGGTCTTGCAAGATGAAAATACAAATATTCTACTTTGACTTCGGTGACTCAAATTCAATGAGACTCATAATTTTAGGTCACATTTACTCAACATTAATTTCGCATTGGATTTGTATCATAAAATGGCCTACTTTTATGGAAATTGTGCAAAACTAAATGACATAATTTTGGCACTAATAATTAAAAAACTGAAAAATAAACTTGAAATAGAATTATTTTTAATTAAAAATGAGCATATTATATTTTTTATAAATATATACTATTTGAATAAGAGTTCTAGATTCGACCGCATAACATAATAAATTATTTTTTATTTTTTATTGATAATAGTTATAAACATATATAAGATTATAATTTAAAAATAATCTATAATTTAAAAAAAAATTATACTTGGATAAAAAAAAAGATATTTTACACATTTAAAAATGAAATATAATTAAATTTTGTGATGAGAAAAAAAATCCCGTCTATATACAACAACAATGAAAAGAGTGAAATTCATGAATTATCCATTTAAAAATATAACTAATAATTGTCTACCATTTCAATGCTAGTTCTCTTCATAGTCATAATCCATTTATTCATGTTGCCAATGTCACATTCATACAAGTTTTGACTGTTATATGTGGGATCATTGTCCTCATCTTCTTGAAAATTAGAATAATCAACTCTTATAGATGGTTTGTTGAATTACAATATATATATATATATATATATATATATATATATATATATATATATATATATATATATATATATATATATATATATTGAGGTTATAAATTTGTTAAATGGGTAATTACAATTTCATATTAAATAATTTTAAACCATGTTTTTTCAAGTAAATAATGAATTTATTACCAATTAAAATACTATAGAATCAACTCACTTTTTGAAATTATGAGTATTACATATAAGGGCTTTCAACCAATCCCACACTTTTTTTAGATCCCCTATAATGGCAATGCTTCTCTTAAATTTTTTGTAAATGTTAACTTGAGGCTCAATTAAAAGTTTAAAACTAGTTTATATAAATAAACTTAGAGATTTGCATGCAACCTATTCTAAGCTCATTTGGCCCAAGTGAAAAGTCTTCAACTTTATATGACCTAATTTAAGGTTTTCTAGGCCTTATTTTAACTAATTTTTACAACTTGATTATTTTTAAAATTTTAAAATTCTATATTTAACCATGTTATAAAAAATAGCAAATTTTTACATGACATTGTTTCATTTTCTAAAACTACCTACATTTTGATCTCTATTTAAATTGAGATACTTGAAACATGATTTCTCCTAAGTAGGTATATTTATGCATGTAAGTTGCAGTGTTCATCACCTCATCCATAGTTTCCATGTATATTTCTTACATTTTAAATATTTAATAAACTATTTGAAACATATAAATATATTAAACACTAGCTTAACTAACTATGCATCCTTAACCATACTTACTTCCTCAAAATCCTAAGTGCACCTACTATAATTTTTTTAGTTATCTTCATATTATAGTGGACTTTGCTAAACTCTATTTGAATTGTGCTAATCAACCATATTTATGCTTAATTGACATGTAATTGAATATGAGGAAAAAACATTTCTTGAAATAACTTCTTCGATATGAAAAAAATTAAATTTCAAAATTACCTATAAAAATAAAATTGATAAATTTAAAAATAATCTAATATTTCTGATAATAATGATATATTCAAAAAAAGCCATATAATAAATTTTATCAATTTAAAAAATTAAAAAATATTTCTAATAAAAAATCATACTTTCTCCAAGTATGTTGTAAAATTTCCATCTTATCATTTATATACATTTTGGATTTAAAATTACTTAAAATTTTATGTTTGTAGTCATATATAAAAGATGAGATGGTTAATCATAGTTAGACTTGGATGGTGGATCATCCTCTTCCACCCAAGGATAATGATGATAATGTGATATATGAATGGAAGACTTGAATCAACAATTAAAAAAATAAGGATAAAAGATGAAAAATTCATAAATCAATAGATTTTAAATATGATGACTTTAAATACAAGAAAATAAATACTAACTTTTACCTTAATGACTCTTGTGAAGTAGATGATGATCAATGGTAAACACCACATTGTTATATCTCATCTCTATGAAGTTATTTATATTGAGTAGAGTTTTCACTTTCAAAAAAAATTTAGTAAATTTGAATTATATGAAGTAATAAAATAATAATTTTAAAACTATTATACACATGGGATGATATCATGCCGCCTCTATACTATCATATTTTCTATGTAGTGTGGCACCCATCTACTTCTTGACATGTGAATGATTGGTGAGGATGTGATGAGGTGTGTAATTGTTCATATGTATCCCATTCTTTGGCTACACAATTCACACCCCATTTTCTAACATTTTATTTTATCTTGAAATAGATTTAATTACTAATGTGGTATGCACATAGTGTTTATATTCATATGATAGTAGTAGTGATATTTTCTAAGTCACCAAGTGATTTTATATAATTATGATTGTCTATGTTTATTGTGGTCTTAACAATTATATTGATATACTTGGTTTAAATACTTTTTATGGCATGTATAGACACATAAATTAATGTTTATTAATAAAACAATGGACTTTTATCATTTATTATATACACTTAGCTCATGCTCGATTCTAATGTCCTTGACCTCTGTTATTTTGCTTCTATGTGGATAACCCTCACCACTTAAAAAAAACATAATTTTCAATATTATTGTTAACCATCCTAAGAAACTTAAACTCCTTATCAAATTGATTCATAGTTCTAGTTTAGTTGTCTCTACTCTTTATATAATGTCACTATTTTAAGACAATCCCACTTTCTAGTAGTGTGAATCTACCACCCATGTCTTTCCACCAAATAATGACTATTTGCTGAAATTTAAATTCACAAAATGGGTAATCCCATGATTTTTTGAAGTCTCATCTAAAGGAAATTTTAAATGATCACTATAAATCCATATTTTCTAATCATTTTATATTTTATAGGGTAAAACACTTTTGAAATTGGAACTATAAACCGAGAAATTAAGGGTTTTGACAACTAAACCCACATCTAGGCACAAAAAAGAGGGAAAGGATCCCCCTAAAAACTAATTACAACAAATAGGGTTTGAAGGCTCCTTGAACCTTTAATAATTAAATTAAAGGTACCCATGACCTTGATAAGACTAGAGAGCATGAGGGTTTTAAGGATTCCCACAACTGGGGGTTTTAAGGATCTCATAACTTTAGAGTGCATCAAAGAGGGTTTGAAGGCTCCCCCAACCTTTAGAAAGTGAAGTAAAGGTCCCATGAGCATTGTGACACTAGAGAACATGAGGGTTTTAAGTGTTCCCATAACCAAAGGTTTTAAGGTCCCATAACCTAAAGTACACAAAGATGAAAATAAAAAGTTAATTTCAAATGGTGATCTCCCTTCATCGTGTCTTTCCTAAGGTCACTACACACAAGAAGGTCCACCAGAGAGGGAATTCCTCTACCACCAAGTTATTTTACACAACCTCCATTTAACATAATTAAAATGAGTGGGTATATCTTCCCTCTAAGATTCACAACCTAGCAAATCACAACAAGAATAAAATTATATAACATAAGTTCAATTGTAAAAGAAGGTCTTCCACCTCCTAGGTCATTTACATAGATCCCATGTAGCTGAGTCACAATAGGAGGATTGATCTTCCCACTAAGATAAATATTATTTAAAAATCAAAGCAAGGGAGTTTTGAGGCTCTTACAAACCTTTGAATAAACATGAGGGTTTTAAGGTATTGGCAATCAAGGGTTCTAAGGATCCTATAACCTTGAGAACACAAAGGTACTTTAAAACAATAATATTGAAAGGGTTGACACTCTTCTCCATGTCATTCCTATGGACAATGTTAGACATAAGACCTTCCAAAAAATAAGGTCTTCTACAACCTAAGTCTTTCGCCCAACTACCACATAGCCAAATCATAGTAAGTAGGCTTTCCCCACCATTAAGAATTAAAAATTTAACAAATCATAATACAAACTCCACAAAGGCTTCATACATAACTAGTTTGATTATGTGAGAACCCATATATAGATGAAACCAATGGTAGACTCCTATAACATATAATTTTAAATATAAAAACGAGGATAAAGAAAGGTAGGGTCCTCATAGAACCAATAAAAGGCCTTACACATAGTTAAAATCCAAAGAAACCATTCTCAGATAGAGAAAATGGAAATTTTCATTTTCCAAGCAAATAAAAGGGGTTAACGAATGACTTCTTATAATGGCCATGCTTCTTATAAAAATAAGGGAGTGGGTTCCTATAATACCCATTTTACCTTGAAATAGAAATTTGGGGGGAGATCCTCCATCCTCCACCCCATTAAAGGATCACAAAAGAGAAGCCAAAGTAAAGAAGAATGAAGAACCAATAGAAAACCAATGGCCTTCCCTATTTAGAATGTTTCCAAACCTAAGAAAAAAACCACACCAAAACCTTCCTAGAAGCATCACACCAACGTCACTCCATCAGTGGAACACCATAGCTAGATCAAAGCATAAGACCTTACCAAGATCGTAAGATCCAAAGTAGTGCAGGATGATAGTAGTTATCCATGCCTTTTGCCTTATGATGAAAAAGGTACAAGCCTTTTGAATAAAATAAAAATGCCATAGGTCCTCAATGTGTACACCATTTTGTTTTCTAGTTTTTTTAGTATATTTAGCAAGATTTATGCATGCATCTATCCAAGGAGAACCTGATGGATAATTAATGATAAAATCCAAGCCAAAAGTGCTTACTTTGATCTAGAGAAGGATGCAATTGAGTTCCTTCTAAACCACATCATAATATTCAATATCCACCTAAGTTTGCTCCTTAAAATATTAAATTGGAAACCACTGGTCATTTTCACATCACAATCCCATTGATGCCAAAATAGACCGATTCCATAACCCCATTTGTAGATCTCAACTCTATTGATCATATTTGTTGGTTGAATATTTTGTTGATCAACGTACTGATAAACAAAATAGGTCTGATTAGCCAAAGTAGGAAGATTGGTCATCGAAATGTGTAGGTTCACCACATCAAAAGGGGACTAATCTCTCCTCTCATCAAGGGGAGGTTCCCTATATATATATATATATATATATAGAAAATAATAATCAAGGTTAGGATAAACCATCCATCTCTCTTTTTTCAGAGATGATGCATGCAGATCAAAGGAGAAATCTTAGGGATAATGATAGAAAGCACTCCTCTTTTTTTAGAAGTACTATTCAGAAAACCACAAGAATCTTCCTGGTAGTAATTGCAAAATGTAACCAAGGACATAGTAACCAACAACTTGAGATGTAGCACAAATTCTCCACCTAAATTGCCCAAGAGTGAGATAGAAAGGACAATGAGGGTACAAAGTCATCCCAAGGTCCTTTACATAGAAACAAAAATAAAACACACTAAAGGCAATTATGGGGGCACAAAGTCTCTCCACAGTTGACTTCAGGACACCTTCCTGACTACTTTGACTAATTCTGCTTATTGAATCAAAGGAATAGAAAATATATTAAGGAAAAAGACATAAGAACAGTTTCCCTAATAACAAATATATCACATCACAAAGTCTGAAAAGTCACTTGCTTTCTTATTCCAATAACAAAATATGATCAATAATCTAAGCTCAAAGTCTCAGTAATGCCTTTCAATTTGGGTAGAGTTTCATTTCTAACAATCAGAGAGAGATCCTTTTACAATAACAAGATAGTCCCTTAAATAGCCTCTTCAAGAAAGACTTGGGAATAGTAACACATCATGTTGTATTGAATTTTTTTAAGAAGACATGATGGAATTTAAGGGAATTTATCCATTTTATTTTCTCAATGCAAAGAAACGTGTCATGCTATTGAAAGTTTGCATCTTTCAATTTCCACCTAGAGATCTACTTCTAGAAACATATCTAATGGGAAAATGTTTCTGATCGTTCCTCATCATTCCTCCTTTTTTGGTTAATTGAATCGGGTCCTTGATTCAATTTGATGCTTTGTTCTTTAGTCACTTCTTGTTGATCTTGGCCTTAAAGCCTTTGAATGCATTTGTGTCCGTAGATTTAAACCTACAAGGATCAATGGCTATTTTTTTGTCACAAACTTGACATCTGTGGGCATGTCACTATCCTTGATAATTCCTTTGACTTTGTCATTTGATCTTTCCCAAAGGTGACCTACCCTTTGGGGCCTTGAGAAACAGTCCACTTTGGTTTGAGAAGAGCCCCCTGCAAGGGTATCTACCCTTTAGGTGGTCTTCAGATGGCCGTTAGGCTTCTTTATTCAAGTGGGTCACTAAGTTATTTGGCTCTTCCTTAAGGCTTTTCAAAATCAACAGCTATTTTATGAACCTTGAAATTGATGTTCACGCACCCATCACTACCTTTGAATTTCTAACGGCTAGTTCACTATTATTGAATTTGACGTCTTTAGGCACATCACCCCTTGGAATTCTTTTAGCTTTCTTGTTTTGCATCCACTCGAAGGGAAGGTTACCCTTCAACTTTGGGGAAGTGTCATTTAATTTGGTAGCTGAGAGTCCCCCACAAGGGCACCTGCCCTTCGGGGTCCTTCGATGGCCTTTTATCTTCAGAGTCCTTCGGAGCTTTCCCACGAACTTTTTCTATGGACATTTTCCCATGGACAAAAAATCTACAAGAATTATTTTGGTCACTTTATCTTTGGCCTTGAGAAATTCTTTTAGGCTTTTGTCTTGTAGCTTCCCTGAATTTCTCCAAACTTTTTGTCTAAAGGAATTCCTTCAGATAGAAGTCTGAAAGAATTTATTTCTTGCCTTAGTCTTTTTCCCAAAGGAAATCCCTTTGTCTTTCAGTCTTTCCAATTGGTCCATGTGCCTCCTTCCTACCCTTTGTAAGGGTTCTAGGCCTTGGTTCACCACCCTCCACAAGGGTATCTGATCTTTTGGCTTTGGGGTAACCCCTTAAACCTACCAATTGAACCAACTTTGGTTCAATAGTTCAATGGTTCATTCCCTTTGACCGTTTGAACCAAGATTCTTTGAAACAAGCCTCATTTAACCCGTTGAACCTTGAACCTTGAACCCATTGAACCTTTGAACCAAAGTGGTTCAATGGTTCATCAGTTTAATGGTTCAAGCCTCAAAAAATGACTAAGTTTTAGAAACTTGTTCTTTTGATTGAAGCTACCTGTAGAAGCTTTTGAACCTACTGAGCCATTAGTCCATCACTTCCTTGTTCTTTATAATCTCTTTAATCTTCATCACATTGGTTGAACCTTTGAACCTATGAACTCATTGAACCTTGAACCCATTGAACCTTTAAACCTTTGAAACAAAGTGGTTCAATGGTTTAATGGTTCAATGGTTCAATGGTTCAAGCCTTCTTCTCTTTGATAAGTGTTTTGAAGTCATTGAACCTTGAAGCGATTGAACTTTGAAGTGGTTGAACTTTGAAATTTCTTAAGTGTTGAGAGCTTGCTTCTTTCCTATAGAGTTTGTAGAAATCAACCTGTGAATTCCGTTGAACTTGGCCTACATAGTCCATAGATTTTCTTCCTACAGAGTTAGTAGATTTTCGTCCTACATAGTCTAGAGATTTAAGCCTATAGAGTCCATAGATTCAAGCCTACAGAGTCCATAGATTCAAACTTGCAAAGTCTGTAGATTCAAGAGAAGCTTAAAAAATGAGGAATTTGAATGCTTAGAAAAAATTTCAAGAAGGATAGAGATTATTTTGGTCTAAGGAACCAAAATAGTTCAAATGTTGTCCCAAAAATGAGTGATATTTTTGGGGGACAATAGCTGGATCCAGTTGGGGGAGCTTCTATCAATTGTAAAAAAGAATTGAAGGGAGTAGAATCTAAAATCTCCAGTGTCTTCATGTGTACCATTGGGCTACAGAGCCATGTTACCCAAAAATGGAAGGCATCAAAAAAGGAAACAAACAAACAAAACAAAACAAAACAAAATTAAAAACTATACAAATACACATATGTACATATGCAACAATCTGATACTTCAAGAGTTGAAGTGTTTTAGATGATGCTTCTTTAGAGGCAATGAAAATAGTGCTCTATTCTGATAAATTAGCAAGAAGACATTTTGTCCCTAGAAACGATGTCAGGTGAATCAGACTCTCCACCAAAAAACTAATTTTTTGCATCTTCCTCTTGGCTCTTTCTTCTTCTTACCCCATGGCAGGATGTGGTATTCAATTTCAAAGCTATAACTCCTTAGTTTCTTAGCAAAGGGTTCCTTTGCCTGATTTTGATTTGTAGTAGCATGGTCCATTACCACAATTAGTTGTTCTTCTAGTTCAGTCCAGCACATGATTGGATTGTCCACATCAAACTCTTGACAAACTATCAGCTTAGCATCTCCTTTAATGTAAAGGAGTTTGATCTCTTCATCTTGAGTAATCTTCAATCAAAGAAACAAAGATTTACATCTAGCTGTGTTGTTGGTTTTGATAAATTTCAAATTACATGAAGGAAGAATATCTCCTTGAGGAGATATCAACACAGTCCTGACTCCATCATTGGGGGAAAAATTTCTTCCATTGGATTCCATGATCCAAGCATCATTAGAAGTTGATCTCCTATCAGATTTCTCTTCATTAGAGATGGAAGATCCTTACTTATTTATACTACACCCTACCAATTCTCCTGACATCTTGTTTGGATCAATTCCTAGATTGTCAGCTATAGGACTTTTATCTGTAGAAACATGAACATCCTCTATGGTCAAGAAATAATTACCCCTGCCTGAAGACTCAAACAGAATTTGTGCTGCAGGGGTTGACATTTGGGTGATCACATATTTTACCTCTTTTTTAGGGAACAATCTCTTCATTACACCTTGGAAAGGGATCCTTGCCTCAGAAAGGTCCATGCTTAATTCTTCTCCCACATCCTTGCAAAAAATTTATCCAAGCAAAATGCCATAGGATGCTGGGACATCAGCCACCAAGATAGTCATCTTGATTCTCTTGTATGGAAATGTTGTAAATGCAAATTGGGCATCTTTGATTTGCCTTAGTAGTGGTACTTGCTTGTTTTCCATGGAGAAACATCTCCCAAAGGTTTTGGTTAGTGTGAGGCCAATAGACTCAACTACTTTTGCAGGCATGACATTGTCAGATGCCCTAGAATCAATGATGTAATTGTTGAGTTGATAACCATTTATCAATAAGGAAACATAAAGAGGTTCTATTTTCCTAGGGGTAATTGGAGGAGTAATGACAAGATTATTTGGGATGGGCATGTTCTTTGGGGAATCAAGAATTATTTTCTTAACCTCTTGTCTTGTAGGGATGGTTTGGTTCTTGACACATTGGACCAATTTATCCAATTGATCAAGATTGGACTACAAATATTCAAATTCAAACATTTAAATTTTAGTCTTTTTGACATGATCAATTATGTCAAATGGCTGAATTAGACTAGGAATAGAGGAAATCATTTCAACCTTTTGGGTTTTAGGAGGGATGTGAAGAGGGATAGTTTGTGAAATTAAAGTAGAAGGTGAAGGTGAAATTAATGTACTTACCTTTTGGGTGATCACTGAATCCTTTGACTGGAAAGGCAAAGTGGTTCCACACATAGTAATTGTAATTTCTAGTTGAGGTTGCTCTTTTGTCTTCTTTTTATCAGCTTGTTGGACTAATTGGTTCTTGGAGCTAGTAAACACTACATATGATCCATCAAAGCTTCTCCTTTGCTTCTGGGTTCATCCTGGTAATTCAAGAAAACAATGTGCAAGTTGCCAGCTGATTCTTCTTGATCCTCCATGAAGAGATCAGCCTCATTTTTTTCTCAAACTCAAGTTAGAAAGAGAAATCATGTTCTATTTGCAAATATCCAATTGCTGAGTTGGTTGGAGGAGCTTCAAGGGTAAGTTTCCCTTGTGGGGGAGAAAGATGATCTAGCTTCCCTTGATTCCTGGCAGCATTGCCTTGATATGAATAATTTGGAAATGTCCTTCTTGGCATATCTCTATATGAAGGAGTAGAACACATACCTTGTGCCATTTGTCTTTTCAAGGCTAGCAGTTCATTTTTTAGCTTTTGCACAATCAGATCAGTGGTGCCTATAGATGAATGTTCAGAAGATGATGAGGGTTTATTTTTCTTTGGATCTCTTCTTATCTTCCCTGCTAAGATGAGATCATCTTCTACCTCAGTGGCCAAAACTTGAGCTGTAACAATATCTATTTGACCAGCACATCTCAAAAGAAAACTCACTTCAGGTAACTAAGAATTAATGAAGAAGCATTCGAGATTCTCAACTGTAGGTCGAGCAATTATAGGAATTTTGTTTCTCAGTTTATCAAATTTGGCTATGAAGTGTCTCATTGGTTCATGAGGCTCTTTCTTCATCTATGTGAGTTGAGTTACAAGGGAATGTGCATATTTTATAGGTTTGAATCTAGCTTCAAACATAGCTTTGAGGTTATTACAATTAGTTATTGACTGAGCCTGTAGATGATAAAACCAATCTACAATAGCACCTTGTAATGTTTCTACAAATAGCCTGACTGCTGCATCTTCAAATTCTACTCCAATTGCACCACAGGCTATGCTGAAGGCTAAAATGTGTTCATCAGGATGAACTTTCCCATCACAATAGAATTTGGGGAAATTCTTCCTTGAACTGTGTGGAAGCTCATGTAGAGGTGGAGTAAGATTGAGAGAACTAAAAGAATTACCCCAGGGGCCTTGAACTGCCATTATATGACTATGAAAAGGAGGAATAAAAAATCTCAGATGGTTAATTATTGGCAAAGCTTTATCAATAGTAGAAGTGGATACTTTTTTTGGCAATAGAGATCTGACTTTAGTAGGAGGAAAGCTCTTAGTTCATTGGAGGCGAGATGGTGAAGGAAATAGATCAAAATTACTTTATTGTACCAACTCGAATATAGGGTCAACGATACCTTTAGCCCTTTGGCTTCATGTATACCTAGAATCTACTAGATTGTGAAACAAAACTGGAAAAGAATTGACCTTGCTTTAGTTTGAAGCTTGAGGCTTTAAACTACACACTCTTTCCCAGTAGCTCTAGTTTTACAGACTAGATAAAATAACGGAGGTGGAGGAAGATGGTAAGGCTATAAATGGATAATGGGTAAGACATGAAATGGAGTTTCCAGAGTCTGTAATGGATAAGAATTATAATGATAATGGGTAAGACACAAGTTATGTTTCAATCTGAAACTTGAGGTTCCAAATTGCACAAAATTATGTATATCCCTAGCAGAGTTGCCAAAAACTGTTGCATGAGGCTGGGAGGAAAATTTTAACAATGGGAAAGCACTAGAGCAGTTTTTTCTTCCATAATAGAGTACAATGGATAGGTTATAACAATAATTTGTTATATCCCTAGTGGAGTAAAATGGATAGGTTATAACAATAATGGGTTATATCCCTAGTGGAGTCACCAAAAACTATTGGTTAAATATTTTGTCCATCAATGTACTTATAAACAAAATAGGTCTAATCAGCCAAAGTAAGAAGATTGGTCATCCAAATGTGTAGGTTCACCACATCAAAAGGGGACTAATCTCTCCTCTCATCAAGGGGAGGTTCTATATATATATATATATATATATATATATATATATAGAAAATAATACTCAAGGGTAGGATAAACCATCCATCTCTCTTTTTTTAGAGATGATGTGTGCGGATGAAAGGAGAAATCTTAGGGATATTGATAGAAAGCACTCCTCTTTTTTTAGAAGTACTATTTAGCAAATCACAAGAATCTTCCTGGTAGTAATTGCAAAATGTAACCAAGGATGTAGTAACCAGTAACTTGAGATGTAGCACAAAGTCTCCACCTAAATTTCCCAAGAGTGAGATACGAAGGACAATGAGGGCACAAATTCATCCAAAGGTCCTTTACACAAAAAAAAAAAGAAAACACACTAAAGGAAATTATGGGGGCACAAAGTCTCTCCACAGTTGACTTCAGGACACCTTCCTAACTACTTTCACTAATTATGCTTGTTGAATTAAAGGAACACAAAATATATTAAGGAAAAAGACATAAGAACAGTTTCCCCAACAATAAAGATATCATAACACAAAGTTTGAAAAGTCACTTGATTTCTTATTCCAATAACAAAATATGATCAACAATCTGAGCTCAAAGTCTCAGTAATGCCTTTCAATTTGGGTAGAGTTTCATTTCTAACAATCTGAGAGAGATCCTTTTATAATAACAAGAGAGTCCCTTATATAGCCTCTTCAAGTAGGACTTAGGAATAGTAACACATCATGTTGCATTGAATTTTTTTAATAAGACATGCTAAAATTTAGAGGCATTTACCCATTTGCTTTTCTCAATGCAGAGCAATGGGTCACGCTATTGAAAGTTTGCATCTTTCAATGTCCACCTAGCGATCTACTTCTAGAAACATATCCAATGCATAAATATTTTTGATCCTTCCTCATCATTCCTCATTTTTGGTTAATTGAATCAGGTCCTTGATTTAATTTGATGCTCTGTTCCTTAGTCGCTTTCTGTTGATCTTGGGCTTAAAGCCTTTGATTGCATTCGGGTCCATAGATTTAAACCTACAAGGATCAATGGCTATTTCATCATCACAACTTTGATGTCTGTGGGAAAATCACTTTCCTCGACAATTCCTTTAGCTTTATCATTTGATCTTTCTCAGAGGTGACCTGCCCTTCGGGGCCTTGAGAAACGTTCTGCTTTGGGTTGGGAAGAGCCCCCCACAAGGGTATCTGCCCTTCCAGTGGTATTCAGATGGCCTTCATGCTTCTTTCTTCTAGAGGGTCTCTAAGTTCTTTAGCTCTTCTTTAAGGCTTTTCAAAATCAATGACTATTTTATGAACCTTGAAATTGACGTTCACGCACTTGTCACTACGTTTCAATTTCCAATAGTTAGTTCATTGTTCTTGACTTTGACATCTTCAGGCATTTCACCCCTTGGTCTTTCCTCAACTTTCTTGTTTGGCATCCTCCCAAAGGGAAGTTGACCCTTAGACTTTGGGGAAGTTTCCTTTAATTTGGTAGCTAAGAGTCCCTCATAAGGGTACCTACCCTTCGAGGTCCTTTGGTGACCTTTTGTCTTCGGAGTTCTTTGAAGCTTTCCCATAGACATTTTCCATGGACATTTTCTCACAGACAAAAAGTCTACAAGAATTGTTTCAGTCACTTTTCTTTGGCCCTCAAAAATTCTTTTTGGCTTTTCTCCTGTAGCTTCCCTAAATTTCTTTAGACTTTTTGTCTGAATGAATTCCTTCAGACAGAAGTCCAAAAGAATTCATTTCTTACCTTAGTATTTTTCTTGAATGAAATCCATTTGTCTTTTAGTCTTTTCAATTGGTCCATGTGCCTCCTTCCTGCCCTTTGCAAGGGTTCTAGGCCTTGTTTCACCACCCTCCATAAGGGTATATGATCCTTTGGCTTTGGGGCAACCCCTTAAACCTATCAATTGAACAAATCAATTAAACCAACTTTGGTTCAATGGTTCATTCCCTTTGACCATTTGAACCAAGATTCTTTGAAATAAGCCTCGTTGAACCCATTGAACCTTGAACCTTAAACCCGTTGAACCTTTGAACCAAAGTGGTTCAATGGTTCAAGCCTCAAAAAATGACTAAGTGTCAAAAACTTATTCTTTTGATTGAACCTGCCTATAGAAGCTTTTGAACCTACTAAGCAATTAGTCCATCACTTCCTTGTTCTTTCTAAGCTCTTTGATCTTCATTGCACTAGTTGAACCTTTGAATGTGTGAACTCATTGAACCTTGAACCCATTGAACCTTTGAACCAAAGTGGTTCAATGGTTCAATGGTTCAAGCCTTATTCTCTTTGATAAGTTTTTTGAAGTCATTGAACCTTGAAGTGATTGAACTTTAAAGTGGTTGAACTTTGAAATTGTCTAAGTGTTGAGAGCTTGCTTCTTTCTTATAGAGTCTGTAGAAATCAACCTATGAAGTCCATTAAACTTGCCCTACAGATTTCATAAATTTTCTTCCTGGAAAGTCCATAGATTTTCTTCTTGCAAAGTTCATAGATTTAAGCCTGCAGAGTCTATAGATTCAAGCCTGCAGAGTCTGTAGATTTAAGCCTCAGAGTCTGTAGATTCAAGAGAAGCTTGAAAAATGAGGAATTTGAATGATTAGAACAAATTTTGAGAAGGACATAGATTATTTTGGTCTAAGGAACCAAAATAGTTAAAATGTTGTCCCAAAAATGAGTGATATTTTTGGGGGACAACAATATTCATCCTTACCATCAACATCTCCATCTTCCTTGCCAACTCCTTCCCACCCATTGCCACATTTAAAATTTACTCCCTTTTCAATCTACATGTTCCCAAATCTTATGATCATCTTCACCCTCATTAGCATCATCTCCATCACTATTCATTATTCATTAGAGGATTGCTTGATTAAAAAATACCATAATATATAACTACACAAGGAGAGGAAAGCACCTATTCCTCCTATTTGTAAGTACACACAATCCTAGTATCCATGAGTTACATTTTCATACACCTCCAAAACTATAAGTCATTATTGAAGATCTTAATCACACTAATATTTCACTACTATATAACATTACACCAGTCTTTCACACACACCACAATATCCTAGGAGAACTACATGGAATTTGATATCTCTTCATAGTATTGGTATGTATAAAGTGATCAACATGTGGGGTGTTGAGGTCAAGCATAGCTTCAACCACTAACCCTTTTTTCCCATTTTTTATCCATTATTTTATAGAGATAGGTTTCTGAGTGAATAATAAGGTACATAATAACTTATGTAGCAAGTTAAGAGATATAGATTACATAATCTTGAGAAACATGATAAGATGCATAGGTTCAATTTTAAATAAATGATGAAAATACTATAGAACAACGATGTTCCCTATAGATGAAAATAATGTTAGATCTAACTAAATAGCATGGTCTTGTCAAAAACAAATGTTGAGCTGTGTTCTTAATTCAAAGTGACCTTTTAGAGAATTATAGTTTGTTTCACAATTTCCCTTACATTCATGAAGTCCTAATTTTATTTCTATCATTCTTATTTTTCACTTTCCATTTTAGTATCTTTCTATATTTAGCAAGATCTAAATTATTTTATGTAATTTATTGCATACTTTATACACAATTATTTTATGCAATAGTTTGTCATAATAAGGTTTTATTTTATCTTATCCCTAATTTTGATAATTTTTTGGGTAAGCTACTTTTTTATTGAATATTTCAAACCCTAATTTTACCTTAAGGGATCCTTCTATCATTTTATCATTCCTATTAGGGTTTCATATTTTTTATTTTCTAATTTACCAATCAATCATGATAATAATGATTGAATATATCTACTACTTTCTTGTTCAAATTTTCTTGGTTTTATTTAAATGTTTTTACCCATAACATATAAAATATTTCATGTGCATGTAAGTCTATAGATGCATAAATTATTGGCTAATATAAAATCCCATATTAATCAAGATATTAATAATGAACAATTTTATAATGCATAATTTTTCATGGATTAGTTCAAGTTACCTATAGTTACTACTAGATGTCAGAGGGTGTAGATGTTTTCTTCTGTTCCTAATATTCCTATATATCACAATTAGATTACCTCACTCCTACTTATACTATTCTCTTTAGGCATATAGTATATATTATAGTATGAGTTATTGTCACTAGATGAGGTCATCTGTATTATTACGACATAAAAGAGGAATAAACATAGGCAAGTCCTCCTTAGACCCAACCTAATCCAATGGGACCAATTAATCAACCTAAAGCATATGATATTTTTGATCATTTAAGGAATACACTAACTAAGATCTCTATGTTATAATTGGTTTGGAAAGATACTATCTTCAAGGACATTTTATATAAATAATTGAATAAAGAACCTATGCCTCATGACATAGAGCCTTCTTATTTTTCATCTATTGTAAATAATTTTAAAGATATTGAGGTTATTATATATTTTTCAAATGAGGATATTTATACACAATTTATTATTTATTATAATACTTTTTAATTCATACAAGATCAAATCAAAAGTACAATATAAAAATGGTTTTTATTGATAATGGTACATGGTTTAATATTTTAAATCTCACATTCCTAGTTACAATTGGCATTAACATGGATTATATTCAAAAGACATAATAATATCAAATGATTTAATTATGTGCCTCACCAAGATTTGGCTTCTATCACTTTAGATATCAAAATAGGGCCAAAGCCTTATCTATGTAGCTCCAAGTAATGCCAAATCATTTGCATTATAATTTACTATTGGGTAGACCATGGATAAATGCAATGGAATCAATACCTTCAAATTCATATCAATGTGTAAAATTTAGACGTGATGGAAAATTATATACATTTTCTACTGATAACCAAATATTTATAAAATTATACAGTATACTATTGAAAATCAATCACAACTAGGGGAACATCAATATACTATAGATCCACCACCATAGTTCATACCTATAGAAAAAATGCACACCTAAGATATTGGTGAATCCAATAAAATGATTAAAAAATACAATCTACAAATATTTTGGAACAAGAGTATTCACCTGAAAAGGTATAACATAAGGAGTATTTACATGAATTAAATTCAATATTAAATTTAGAAGATCTAAATTTCATATCTATAAAATACATTAATGATGATTCTAATGCTACTTATGATGATGATACAAATGCAATGTCAATTACCATTGATTATTCTTTATGTGGTTTGAATTTTTCACCATTTTTACTAGGTGAATACAAATATGATTCAAAGGCAATTATTATAGTGAATACAAATAAAAACAATTAATGATTACAAATATGGATAAAGTAATGAATATATTTTACATTGTAACTAATATAAAAAAAGACTATTTT